>CM076569.1:665695126-665975730 GCA_034641835.2 Pinus albicaulis | reverse complement strand
TGTAAGCGCTTATGAATTCCATTTCCTCTACAAAAACGTAGAAAATATTTAGAGATATACTCACCTCCTCTATCGGTCCTTAGGAATTTGATGTGCGGCCCACTTTGGTTCTCAGCAAGTGCTTTGAAATTGCGAAAATTTTTCAAACACTTCACTTTTATTTTTCAAAAAGTAAACCCAAGTCTTTCTTGTAAAATCTTCCCAACGAGATGTTCCAACACTATGATAATCGCAGCTGCCTAGCGAGCGATGGAGTTACGCATCGGTCCACACAAATGCTGAGTGGACAATCTCTAAAGGGTGCCTTTGCCCCTTGTGCTTTTCCCGGAAGGAAAAACTTTCTCTTGTGTTGTTTCCCAAGAATACAGCTTCACAAAGGCTGTCCGGTTTCTCTGCTCGATGGTAAACCTCTTACCATTCCTTTCCTATTCAACAAAATTAAGACACTCCAAAGTTGAGATGTCCAAATCTCCAAGTGCCACGAACCAAATTTTCATCTTTTGGTTGGCTTTCGGATAGCCTCTTTTTGCATACTCTTTGCTATCTTTTCTTCATTCTTCAAATCTTCTCTCATTCTGAGAGAACATCACACCATTTCCTTTTCATCTTCACCTTCGGCAATACATTTGTTTGTTGGGTGATGCGGCATCCGCTGATGGTACAAACATCATCCTAAAAAATACATTGTACCTTTTGAACAAGATGTCTAATACTTAAGAGGTTACACTTCATTCTGGAACATAATACACATCTACTATGGATTTCTTTGCACCTTTTCTTGTTAAAACATTGCATTTCCTTTTCCGTCCACGAAAGCTTTTCCTTTCGGTTCCTGAGTGTGACTTGTGACTTCACACTCTCATCTAACGCATAAGCATTGCCTGGAGTTTCTGTCATGTCGTTCTTATGGCAACCGGAGTCTAGAAACCATAAATCTTCACTTTTTCTTCAGCCGTGTTACAAGCCAAAAACAAATTATCTTGGTGAGATTTTCTCCTAGTGAAATTTGCCCTAGTTCTCACTTCCATATCTGTCTGCTGCTCTACATTCATTAGCATAATGACCATATTTTTTACAATAGTGACATTGGACATTGGACTTATCATACCTCTGTCCTTGAGCAGTGCCACTTTAACCACTCTCGTTTGTTCTTGCCTTGGCCTTGATGTCGGTTGGATTGCTGCCTTCCTTGAGCATTCATCTAGGGCTGTTCCTTCCACCTCTTTGTTTTGGCTTACTGCCTCTTCCTCTTTTGTTTCCTCTTGCCCTCTTCCTCTTCCGAAAGACATCGGGTCTTAAAGGCATGTTCCCGAGAGACGGAGTTTTTCACTCCTACGCAATCTACGGTTAATGAGTCATCGGTGATGCATGCTGTAGCTCATCGGTAGAAAAACTTGTGAGATCCTTGGTCTCTTACTATGGTGGTGACGATCAAATCAAATCTTGAGGGTAAACTTCTCGAGAGGTTTTTCAACTCCAATCCTCTTGTCTTCAAGGGTTTATCCATGTGATGTTATTTGTGTGACCATTCCAATCACATACGTGAAGGAATGAGTCAATAGTATACGAAGCTACTTTCATGCAGAGAGTCTCAAAGTCTCTTCTCGGCAAGCTGAAGTTTCTTGTCTTCACTTTCTCCATGCCTTCGATAAGCTTTCATGAGAGTTTCCCATGCTTCTTTGGATTTCGTAGAGCTGCTGCTATGCATGGAAACACTCTCTCATGCATTGCTTTATACAATAAGAGAAAGAGCCTTCGTGCATCTTTCTTCTTATTGTTCTTCATTGTTCTCTTCTGCTTGATTTAAAACAAAAAGCTACGCTTCATTTGTTGGCTCTTCAAAAGCCGACCTCAACTAAGTCCCATAAGTCTTGGGAGACAAATAATGCTTTCATAGTTATTGACCGGTAGTCATAATTTTTCCCATTAAGCGTGACAGGAGATGGATATTTTCCCATACCCATGCAGCGTTTATGCGGCGACCATTACGCGCACTCTTAACTATGATTCAAAAACACTTGACTATGTATGTAAATAACTTATTTAACGAGTAACACTAAAATTGTATAGAGAAATACCTTTGGATTCTTTTTGGGTGAGTCTTCACATTCTTTTTGGGAGAAGCTGCGCACATGAAAGAAATCCTTCCTTTCGGCTTCTTTGACCTTCAAAGGCTTGACTAGCTCCGATACCATGTTGGAATATTTAAATTCCGAACAATAAAATGGAGAGTAAAACTCCCCTCTTCAACGCGAGAGAAAATATTTAAAAAATTTCTTCACTAGAGACGAGTTTTCACTCTAAAAACTATTTCATTAAACTTCAAAAAAACTTGGTTACAAAATCTCCCTACGGTCGAGGGAATACACGAAACTTTGACTTGCTTCAAAACACGGTTCGACACAAAACTCACACTCTCTAAAATTTCACTCTATACGTGCATTTACAACTCAACTGCTTGTGTGTTTGAAAAATACTCGTCTCTCATGCACTGCGTCATGCCATACAAATTCTTACAACATAGTGTGTAAAAATAAAAACTTACAATACATAAGTGCACATGGGCCTTTTCATCTATTTTTATATGCCACAACACTTTTACAATATATATATATATATATATATATATATATATATATATATATATATATAAACTATTAAAAATAAAACTATTTTAAAACTTTAAAATAAAGTAAATTTAAAAAAAAACTAAAAATAAAAAACCATTTAACTATGGCATGGCCCACGGCCTCCCTTTTGAAAATGACATATATGATATATATATGAAAAACATATATATACATATATGTGGAATATATGCACCAGAAAACGATTAAAAGAACTTTGACCACGAATTCGGCTCGGACGTCAAAACGAAATTAAGCCAATCGCATAAAATTTCGGGTGCCAAAAATTTCTAGCGACGTCACCAAAGTTGTGACGCGAAATTTCTATTAAATCCAGCTTATGAGTTTTCCACGTCCGGATTTTGGGCAGCCGTACGGACGATACTGAGTGTGATGTGGAATTTCTATTAAATACCTTAATAATTTACGGTCCGGATTGTTGTTAAATTTCTCCGTATCCAAAAAATGCTCGTCGTGAAGTTTCTTTGAACAATCAAAATGGAAAGCGGCTCGCTGTACAATGTTACGAGATAAAAATGGAAGGTGGCTGCCTTGTACATGGAGCGGCGAAAAGTAATTTTCAACAAATCTTAGAGGAGTGTATTAATGCGGCGGAGGTTGGAACATTACCAAAGGCACTCGAGAGAGGTGAGGTTGATCGGTGGCCGTGATAATTTGAGAAGTACGGAAAGGCCTTTGTGGTCTTCCAAGGCTTGAATGGGTAGTCATTAAAGGCAGTAACGAATTTCGGGTCCCACCGAGTGTAGAAGAGAGGTGGCCGACGAGAACGGTGTGAGAGCATATAGACTTCAAAGTTTTCAAATCGCAATTTAAAACAAGACGGAGTAAACTATAACCATGCATTGTTGTAATAATATAAGTTGTCCATGCATTGTTGTAATAATATAAGTTGTCTTTTAAGTGGGAAAGAAATGGAGTAAAATATTATATTATACGGTGAGTATGCTTTCCATATATTTTTAAAAATCTATATTTAAAGGATCCTTTGGTAAATTCTCTTATGATTATATTTTCATTAAATATGAAAAATAGTTATATGTAATATTAAAATTATAGCATCAACTATTGTAAAAACTCGAGATAAGTATTTTTTTCCAATTAAAGTAATTTGTTTATTTCAAATTAATTCAATTGAAATAATATTTTTTAATTTTTTAAAAAGTGGAATGGATTTATTTAAAGTAATTTGTTTATTTCAATTAGATAAGTATTTTTTCCATTAAAGTAATTTGTTTATTTCAATTAATTCAAGTTGAAATAGTATTTTTAAAATTAAAGTAATTTTTTTGAAATAGTATTTTTTTGAAGTGGAATGGATATTCTTAAATTAATTTGTTTATTTCAATTAATTCAATTGAAATAGTATTTTTTAAATGGAATGGATTTATTTAGCTTTTTAAAAGCAAATTCAATTGAAAAGAAATTTTTTTAAATAGTGGAATGGATTTATTTAGTTTTTAAAAAAATGTTTTTTTTAATATTTTAAAAATTTAAAAATTAAATATCAAAATAATATAAATTAAATTAGAATAATAATAATAAATAATTTTATTAATAAGAATAATAATAATAAATAATTTTTTAAGTATAAATAAAAATAAATATATGTTCATATATATATATATATATATATAAAGTGCCAAAAAAAATGAAATTCATGGTTTAAATAGTATAAATATATATAAATATACATGTTTTTTATTCTAATCAATTGAAATTCATGGTTTAATTAACATAAATATATATAAATATATGTTTGTTGTTTGTGAAAAATGTTTGTTTTTTATAATGAAAATTTATTACGAGTTTGGATTGTACTAATATAATTATATTGAGTGTTAAGTTAATATGCTAAAAAGCCATATTAACACAAGAAGAAAATTTCATAGCTAAATTAGCATCTATATTAACACGAAGGAAAAACCATGGCTAAATTAAAGATGCTAGAGAAGACTTGCCTTTCAAATTGGGTTGCATATTTTGAATGCGTCATAATTCTTCTTTTGGGGAGGTATGAGCCTCTTGCTTACCTATGCTTGCATATTTCATTTCATTATGTCTTTGTGCAAACATTAGTGTCAAGGGAATTTGACTTGGAAGACTAAGCTAGAGCCGGTTATCCCCTTTCTATTTGAGTTATGTAGGGGCCTTCCCTTATATGACCCCATAGAAATAAATTCTAGATATAGGAACCATCTCATATTCAACCAAATACAAAGTGATAGAATTTAAGATATACAACATTGAAAAATAAGCAAGTAGGAAAATCCATTCTATACAAGTCAATCGTTAACCACATCCTTTATGAAGTTGCATATTAATTAAAAACACATCAGTATTGAAACACCTAAATTTGAGATACATCATCCGATAACCATATATTACAATTCAACCATCATAACATTCGGTTTTAAAATATAGGTCATTAAAGATACATCGATAATCATATAACAAACTTTATGAATACACAAGGTATCATTCACAAAGGATTGGGGTTTTGATTCTCTTCTTTGTTGTTGCTTATATTGCCTTACTTGTCATGTGCATCCACATGTGAATGATAATGTGTCCGAGAAAATATTGGTGACTCACGGTTGACCTGCGTAGCCTACTCCTTGGGTACTCTTCTTCCCCACAAACCTTCGAGATGTAATGTGGTTGTAAGTATAAGAATAAATACTAATCGATGGAGGCAAGAACTCCTAGCTCAAGAGCTTCCTCTATGATCACCTCCACCCTCACCAAACTCACTATAGTCTTTGCGGTCAAGGAAATAACATTATCTCATCCATCCAACAATAGGTCCAAAAATATCCCCGCACCCATAGTTTGCTCCTTCTTTGATATGAGGGCTTTATAGGGGACACTTGGCACTTCAGTGCAAAATAACTATTTTTTAATAATTTAATTTTTTTATTATTCACCCACCTATTTGTCACCCTCCTAACCAAGTCTCTCTAATTTCTTTTATTTTCAAATTCTTTTTCAAAAATAATAATTTTCCTCACCCCAAAAATGACTCCCTATTTCTTCTCCTATATTTCTTCTATTAGATGTCTCTTGATCTTTCTACTCCTTAATTTTTGTTCGTTTAAGAAGTTAATTGACTGTCTCAAATTTTGTCGACTACATCCTAGTTTAACTCAAATTGACTCTGTATGGAGATCCTTGGGTTGGATCTTTCCACATAGAGGTTCTCTAAATCTTCCCTAATTTAATTTATTAATCTTTATTTTAATTGTCCACCCTCTTTTCTTAGTGAGGCTAGACTATTCTAGGATTAATATTCCTAATTAACTTTATGCCCCTTTCTCCCTTTGCTTATTAAAACCTTATGTACTTTGGAGTTACTTTATATGCAGATTCTCTGCCTAATATTTTACGAAGTTGGAAGGGTAGAGTTCTTAATTATTCCAATCTTTTATTTCTTCCTAATCCCCCTTTACCCCAAGATTTACGCTTGATTTAAGTTTACATGGTTTTAAAATCACACTTACTTCCTTATGTGAATTGGTATGATTACATATCTTAATTATATTTCAATGGTTTATTTTTATGTCAAGGGTGCCAAGTTGGTCATGTTCTTCAATAAATTCCCTTTAAATTTCCAAGGGTGTCACACCAATCTATTCCTTTCTTGATGCCAAGGGTGCTAAGTCGGTGGTGCCCCTCAAAAACTTCCCTTTGAATTTCTAAGGGTATCATGTCGCTTTCACTTCAAACATATAGTGACTATGAGGGGAAGAACTAGGTGTGAAACTGGAGACCACTATCTTCTCCTACACTTCCCTCTATAGTGAGACTAATGGTACCGGGGATTGAAGAATCTGCTTCGATGCACACCCCTGTAAAATATTCGTGAGAGACCCAATTTGGGGCCTGCCCCCACAACATCGTGATCTTCAGTGCGAAGGTATCACAATACCTCCAGCCCAAGTCACAACAACAGTGCTAGCAGGTAGAATCAGGGACATTTTCCCACCCCTCCCATAATGTTCCATTTATCTATACAGACCCATCACCCATGTGAGAGTCGTCCAACCAAGTAACTTCGATGTGCCTGCAACCAACTAGCATGTCATTAATATTCACAACAACAATTTAAATTGAGCTTTAAATTTGAGATAATAATACACAATTCAAATCAAATCATAGGTTGTTAACTCATTACCTGGAAGTGCATCTAGCTGGTCTCCTGCCACACTCAATAATATTTAGCAATATCTATTCATAATGTTAATCATTGATATAATTGCATATGGTAAATCATCATCATGGCATAATCATGCATACAATCACTAATTGTATGTAAGAAGCTAATGTAAACAAGACAACATAATGAATCCATAACATAGTCATCAAACATGTCCATCACAACTATTATCATCCTCTTAGGCTTAGTGGCATGAGACCATCCAACACCTAGAGAACCTAGATTAGGTAGAGAAATTTATGATGATTGAAGTATGCGTGAAGGTGATGGAATGATTATTGATTTTGAAATGGTAGAACCTTTGTTGAATCTCCTTCATAATAAAGGATTAATTCCCTTGGTACCTCTTTACATTGACATCTTCACCCATGATCTGCTCATTGTCATTATATCTTAGCATGCTAGTGCCTTAATGAAAATGATTTTGGGTGATCTTGTGCTCATCCTAGATCAATGTACACCCCAAACCATCATTGTTTTCAACTTCTCTAGTTGTAACATTAATGGGTCATAAGGCATTGTACAAGTTGGTGCCCAAGTGACATGTCATGGTTGTCACAACCCCAAATTTCATCATCACATCCAAGGACAAATATTATAATTGATAAAAAATGTTATTTTCTTGAAAAATTTTCTACAATATTTTAGTTCCCTAAAAATTATTATTATTATTAAATATGATCAATTTAATATTTAAACTAATTTTTTGGGTTGTTTATGACTTTAATATTTATTTTCGGTTATCATTTTAATTTAATTTATTATGTGGTTTATGAATTAATTTGTTAATTCTAAATTTTTAAAATTATGGAATATAATTATTTTAAATTAGAAAATATAGAATAAAAATTAGAATGGAATGCAACTTTTTTATTAAAAGAATATGAGCCTTTATAGTGTAAATGAATTGTTAAATAAAAGAATTAAAAAAAGTATCATCCATTTGGAAATAGAGGTTTTAAACGAAGGGGAAAAAATGGGGAAATAAGGTCAGATTTTGATTTATAAATTTCTATGAAGAAGCTCATCATAATAGCTCTTACAAGTTTCTATAAACTCTTTTTTATATGTAGTTTTGATATTATTATATTCAAAACATAAAAGACTGAAATAATATGAATCAAAATCAAAATATCACACCATTTACACCATGAAAAAGAGAGTTAGTTTGTGAAATTCAATATAGGAAACCTATGTTGAGGATTGTGACTTGTCCTTTCCTTCTCAAAAAATTCAAATATAAAGAAAAGTGAACTCAATTTATGTAGTTTCCAATGGAAATTATGGTTTTTATGGTCATGATAGGACCATCTACTTTTCTTTTTTTCTTCTCGAGTATCCCACTTATTTACTTAGCTCCATGGAAAATTTTAGAGGCTAATATTCGCAGGTTGGCTAATTTTCCATGCTTTTCCCAAAAAACAGATTCGCCAATTTCCATTTGAAAAAAAATTGATTCGCCTAAATGTTATATTATAAAATTATTTTACCCTAAAAATTGCCAAAATTTTATATATACTAATATAAATAATTAGAAACCTAAATAGTTTTACAAAAATATCATCAATTTTTTTACAATTTACATATTGGGGACTAGTAAGATTTTCCAAGGTTTCTAAACTTTAAGATAAGCTTCCATCCTTAAAATTTTCCTTGCTTAGCTCAACTATGGAACGTTAATCAATATCACAAGAATGTCACTCCTAGATTTTCTAGCAACCTAATATTTAAAAATTTATGATAGTTGTATAGGGTTAAGGTTAGGGTTTTTTCATACCTAAACTATCAATTTAGGTTAGGATTTTAGACCCTCCATAATCTTCTTAAAAGTCCATATGTAAACCATGTGTGATTGTTGGGAAAAATCACATTTCCTAAAATTTTTCAAGCAATCGGTGATTATTTAGGGTCTTTAATCTCTGTTTGAGATGTGATATATGCTCTTCCCAGGTGTAGCTTGAAATCAATATATTATCAAAGACACATACTTACAAATGAGTCTAAAAAAGGAACATAACACATCATTTATCGAATACATATATGCCAATAGTGCATTATGTAAACCTTTACCTTAAAGGTAGTCTTCAGATGACTTATTTTATTCATACCTAGAGGTATCCCAAGTTGAGATCCAACTTGGTAAAGTATTTATCATGTTGTAGCTATTCTACCAAGTCATCGACCCTAAGAAAAAAGTTTTGATTATTGAGGGTAATATTATTTAGAGCTTTGTAGTTGATACACATTCACGTTTGGGTGTATTTTTTTTTTTTTACTCATACCTAGTAGTAACCCAAGTTGAGATCCACCTCGGTAAATTATTTAACTTGTTGTAGTTGTAGTTGCTCTATTAAGTCACCAACCCTAGGAAAAAATTATTGATTATCGAGGGTAATCTTATTAAGAGCTTTGCATTCAACATACAATCTTCCAGTCCCATCATTGTTTGGAATTATAATGATAAATGCACCATAAAATGAAGTAATTCACTTAATATATGTCAATTATTACATGCTTTAATATTTGTTGCAATGATTTCTTCACTTTATCTCCTTACCTATAGGATGGGTTATTTATATAGTCCCAGATTTGGCAATGGGGCTCAAACAATGACTATCACATGCTCCATTTCCCTCTTAGGTAGTAACCTAATTATTTTGAAACTACAAACAAGAGTGAAAGTTTTTAGGAGAAAATTTCCTCCATTGGTTTGGATTTTTAATTTTGTGATTTTTTCTAATACTAGATCTTTACCTCTATTGCATATTTTGTTAGTTTCATTCACTTTAATGATTATAATTTCCACGCCATTTTAGATACAAAATCCACAAGATTGTACGGAATCTTGAAGTTTCAAATTTCATTGAGTAATTAAACAAGTGAAGATTATGAACACCTAAAATCACAAGGGAGATGGTATTGAAAATCATTATAATAAATATGGTGGGGATGGTGGTGTTGAAAATTGGTATGATAAATATGAAGCTAATAGATATTTGGATAGAATTTTTTGGAACTTTCTTTAAACATATTTAGGTTACAGGGAGAAACATTGAGAAACACACATGAGTACACATGAGTGCGTTATAGTCCCTGCCATAGTAGGGAGTATAGATATCAATCTCTAGTCAGTACTTTTTAATAAGCTTAGTTTCTTTTTGTTTTGTTTTTATTATTATATATTTTCTATAATTTATTATATTTTTTGGTAAAATTGTCAAAGGATCTCAACTCGAGTGGGTTTCTGAATAATTTTCTTCCTCAGTGGCATGGGTTCAAGTGTCCAAAGACATTTTGTAACTGACCCATTAGTGGCATTTACGAATAGTTGTATTTGGTGTAATAGTGGTAATTTATCTATCAAAGTTACCAATTCCCCAAATATTCTCAATAATAATAATTATAATAATAGAAAAATTTAAAAGTTACGAGAATATTGTAAATGAAAAAAAATCAATTTTCATAAAATGAAATTTTGAATTTTGGATTGGTTGAAACATATGAAAAGATTAATTAGTTTTTTTTCAACACAAAATGATACAAATTAATTAAGAAAAATATGCCAAGTAACCTTTCAAAAATAATTTCCATCAATGCCTTTTATATTTTTCCAAAAAAAAATGGTAAATCACAAATATATTTATGGGACGCTACAACATTTAATAATAGTAAATAGAAAATCCCACTATAGAATTTCATTTGGAGCTATGCTCTCATAAAGTGGAAAAGGAGAAGATCCCATTGTAGAATTTCATTTGTAGGGGAAGTTGGCTTTGAATACCCCTTTGCAAGGGTGTAGAGCCCCAACAATAATTTGATGTTGTTATAAAGGGAATGGACTCTTTAAAACTAGGTGTTTTCTATTGTAGAAAATCAATTGATAAGCATTTCAAAACACTTGCATCTTGGGGCATGTTGTTAACAGGTGGTAGAGGCACCATTCTATGACATTTATGGGAAGATCTACTACATTTTTAGTAAGGAAAATTTTAGGTGTTAATATTCTAAGGGGGGCTAATTTTTTACTATTTTTCAAAAAATTGATTTACCAATTTCCATTTTTTCTAAGAATTATTCGCCCAAATTTTATTGTATAAAATTATTTTACGGGATAAAATTATTTTACCTTTGAAATTGCCAAAACTTTTTAAATACCATATATAAAATTTTTGAAATTTGAATATTTTTACAAGGATATCAATAGACATTTTACATTATACATATTTGGGACTAGTGAGATTCACCAAGGTTTCTAAAATTTAAGATAAATTTCCATCCCTAAAATTTTCCCTATTACTGAGGGAAATGCATATTCTACTCATTAACCAACACTTCTCCTTCAAGATATTCTTCATATTGTATTTGACCATTACCCATATTGTATTCTTCATTACCCAACTATAATACCACGTCTCCCATTTTGAATAATTTGTTAGCCTTTGAATTTAATTCCTCGTGAAAGTAATCAAAGGATATAACCCTAAATATTCTAGTTAGCTCCATAACTATAATAATCCATTGATCAATAAAGAAGTGTTTAAGGGAGTATAATATTTCAGTCAATCTATAACAACCTTTGAATCCACTATCACTTGCAAGTTAAAATTACTGACACAATTAAAATGACTAACATAAACGACTATTTCCTATTATTGCGGTACTTTTTAGGTATTCATATTTTTGTTCCTAGCCTAAATTAGCCATTTACGTTAGTCATTTTTAGTTGTATTAATTATTATCTAGTCGTATATTTTAACTTGGGACTAAATTAGTCATTTATGTTAGTCATTTTTAGTTGGGGCAGTTAAGATTGCTCATTTTTGGTAGTATTTCAACTGGAAAAATTACGGTGACTAACATTTTTAGTCACCTAGTCACTAATCTCATCATTTTCCAGTAGTGGAGAGACAAAATTATGGTTTATGAAATAAAAACAAAAAGACAGCTCAAACCAATACAAGAAGATGAAAAACTAAAGCATGTATCATGAAGGTTTTTTGTGGATTGCAGGCACACACATCAAGTTCCTATGGTTTTGGTCAAATAGTCAACAAGAAGGAGAAATGACACCACTTTGTTTTTCCATGTTTTAGTCACCATCTTCAAGCACAGTTTCTGAACATTTGAAATGGGATTTTAAAAATCCAAAAGAGGTTTTTTTTTGTAACGGGCTGATTTCAAAAACTATGTTTCAGATTTTATCAAGACATCATGCTTTGGAAATTACAGAGGAATATTTGATACCTATTTCTCCATATATTTTATTTTTTTTAATTTTCTTCTCTTAGTAACTATTTTCAAATGAATTTTCCGAACAAATGGAGATTAATTTGTAAAAAGCATTAGAGGTTTTTGTTGTTAATATAACAATTTAAATAACTCTCTCTCATTTTTTATCCAAATAGCATTCTTTGAAGGATATGAAGGAATATTTGCAACTTATTTTTCAGGATTTTTCGATATTTTTCGAAATTTTATTTCCTATAAAAATGCCAAGTCAACAGCTAAAGGCCACCTCATAAAATTTGACTTGGGGATCAGAATAAATATGGGAGAAGAGAATTTTCATATCCACTTCTTTTGGATCTTGATGGTTATTGTAATTAATACTTTCCACAAATTGTGGATTTGAAACTCTATGTATTTTTCCTATATAATGAATGAAAAATAAGGAAGAAGGTTTGGACTTTGAAACAAAGTATTGTTTTGTTGTGTGTGTGATCAAATTATTCATTTTTTCAAGTGATAAGAAGACTATGATATTATGCTCATGATAGAGATATTCTTGTGATGGTCGTATGCTCAGTCAATTTCCTTCTGTTATAGTTTCCTTTCTATGTGACATCATTTATATGTTGTCTTTTGGTGCTTAGATGAGATTATGTGAAAAAATTCATTAGTTTAATTCTATGGTTCTTATGATTTATGCATATGCACTATTTCTCATAAATCTTGCAAGATTCATGTTTCATGCCCAGCTATAGCGGGTTGTTTTCTCCCTCTACTACCATTCAAATGATGTTTGATAGTCTATAGTTTTCCATCTACCCTTCCTCTGTCCATCTTGATTCATATAGTCAATATCTTACTAATTGCATCTAAAAAATTTATTTGTTGACTCCATTTCCAAATATATTACTTGCTTCATCCCATC
Source organism: Pinus albicaulis (assembly GCA_034641835.2). Taxonomy (NCBI): domain Eukaryota; kingdom Viridiplantae; phylum Streptophyta; class Pinopsida; order Pinales; family Pinaceae; genus Pinus; species Pinus albicaulis. The sequence continues at coordinate 665,962,715 of CM076569.1, read as the reverse complement.
CACCACACTCAAAATCCAAAAATCCCTACTGAAGATCTAGCCATTATTTGAAGACACAACCAAGTTCTAAGCTTAGTGATTAGGTTGTCAGATAGATCCCTCTCTAGATTGAATGGCCTAGCCTTCAATATACAATATTGGTTTGAAATGGTTACCATAGGAACTTCTCTCACAACCAAGAAAACATTTCTGAATGATAACGAAATCACCAAGTGTTGTAGCTGCTATAAGCCCTTCCAAAATTTTTCCGAACTTCAAATTTTGTAGCCTCCTTATGATCATGCCATATTTTGTTTCAAGTAATTAAGGTCTTGCTCAATCATTTTTTCTATGTGTTCAAGTTTTACTTTAGGAATCCTAAGTGTTGCAATACTTGCTTTCACATGCCCAACTGTTGACGTCTCCACAAGCACACTTTCTATGATAGGCTAAGAAAAATTCATAGTGATAGTGTTGCACACTCTTTGTCAACAGTATATGTGAATTCCTTGCTAATAATGATTACACGGTACTTGCCAACAATGATTTAAAAACCCTTTCCAACAATTATTATGTAGTTCCCAGTAACAGTATAAGGGAATCCTTTGTAGAAAATCAATGCACACTCCTTGTTGGGAGTGAGAGAATACTTCTTCAAGTCAGTATTTTCACACCTCTTAGTGGCAATCAACTCACTCTTAACTCCTAATTTCCCAACATGCACTGAGAACACTCACAAATACTAACCCTAATTTCATGTCTGATCTCTCTATATAAATATTCCAGCCAAGAGCTCATCTCACACTCATCTTTTACACTTTTGGAGCACAAGGAACATTGTCTCACTTGTGGTTGCAAGTGTGACATCATCTAGGCGAGTTTCTCAACCATCATTTTTTCTTGATTTTTCATTCTCTGTCTTTCTTTTTCTTTCTTTTATCTTCGCATGTGTCGCTTTCACTTTCTTTTCCATATATTGTGAAGAGTATATTGGCACACCTTCTAGGGGAAGCTCCAGTGCACTCTCTTGAACTAGTTGATGTTATTTATCATAAGAACATGTGCTGGAAACTCTCCCGTGACATTGATTTCTTTTGACACTTGTGTCTTAACTGTCGCATTTGGAGATAAGTGTTGTTTGTTATTGTTTCAATGTATACATGTTGGTTTTGGTTATTGTTCATATTCTTTTCATGTGCTTGATTGTTATATGTGTGTGTTACACCTCATTTTGTCAGCATGGAAAATGACTATGAAACTGGATCTTTTGCTATCCATCAATGTGTTCCAAAGCCTTCCCCTACAAGTTTGGAACTTAAATATCCTGAAGAAAATGAGAATTTTTGGTAACAAAGTCCAAAAACATACGTTTATTCACATGTGCGCTTTCCTAGCAAATTTCTGTGCATATGCAACTCTCACCATTAAAGCCTGCATATAATTGTGCTTTGTCTTCCTCTATAAAATGCACACATGACTTAACAAAAATTAAAAATTAAAAAGTGAAATCTAGAAGATTTGTTGGGTGAATATTTCCCAACTGAAAGCTTTGAGGTGATGCTTATTTGAGCCTAACCCTTTTGATCATGGAGCTAATTCCCATTCTTCAAGGAACCCTAATCCCACCTTTAGTGGATCTCATTCTTGAGATGATGATATAAAACCCCGTCCTCTTGGCCTATAAATCAAACATAGGCTAGAGGTTTTGGAGATATTACTGAAGGTAGAATTATGCTGCTCAAATAAGGTTGGAAGGTTTATCATCCAAGGAGAGGATTGTAGATCATTGGGAGGAGCCACACTTCATCAAGGCCAAGATTATGTAACTCCTTTATTTCTGAGATTAATACAAATGAGTTTTTCTTCCCACTATATTGTCCAATGGAATTGATATATGGTTAATTTTTCTTCCATTTTTCCATTGAAATGATATTAGGTACTAGTTTCCTTGATCACTAGTATGAGTGGTATTGAATAATTTATTCTTCATATGCTTTTGATCTCTGGTTGTTTCTATGTTTGTAGATCTAGTTTCTAAGCATTGAGGAGCTGCATCAAAACAAAGTGGGGATATTCATCTTGAATTTCATGAAAGGTATGGATTCCATCTCTTATAATTCTAGTTTATGAGTAAATATTGATAAACTCGAGGAAATATTTTCTTGCTTGTGTGTTTGTTATTAGAGTTAGACATTGAATGTAGGGAGATTTCTTCCATCTACATTAGCAATTAGTCTGCCATAAAAAATTGGTGACTCCGCTGGGGAAAATATTGTTCTTCATCATCTCCTTGTTTTTGACTTTCGAACCTTGTCTGAGTCTTTGCAAGATAGTGATATTTTAGATTTTGTGAATTGTTTTCTTGAATTTTTTTCTTAAATTTTATCGACCTAAGTGGTTTCTATTTAGCAATAGAACACGGATTGCACAATGTTCCCTTAGCAACAATGCACATGCGCATTTAAATATATTGTCTTCTTATGCACATGCCTGGAATTTTTGAAAATTTGAGTTTTAATTTCATTAAAGTCTGAAATTTTTCTTTTTGAATGCTTTATCATACTTGTTTGTACCTTCATATATCCTTTGTGAGTTTTCTTGAGTGTTGTGAAGAATTCTTCTTGAAAATTTCTTGTTTTCATAAATTAGGGTAAGGGCTTTGTCTGGTTTCTTGTGGATCCATCAAAAGAAAGAATGGTTGATCTTGATTTACTATCTTCCTGTCTTTTTTCTCTCAAACAGATCAGATTTAGTGATTCTCTTGCTCATTTGTGAAAGATATTTTGGTTTAATGACAAGTAGGGTTTCTCAATAATAAGTGTTTTGATGATATGTTCTTCCTTCACTGAACTTAAAGTGAAAGTCATTTTTCTTTCAGTGCTGATTTTTTTCAAAATTACACTTTGATTTCATAGCATTCATTCATGGAAACTGGTTTTTTAAGGATTTGATTTTTTTTTCTTATGGACTTTGTAAATTTTGATTGTTTCTTTGTTAAAGGAAATTTTCATGGTTTCTTGAGTTATTGGGCGAACTGAAATTTGAAAGATAGATTTCTACATTTGCATCATTTAAAAGTGAAATTTTATATCTGTGAAAAGAGATATAGTGAAATTAAGAGTTATTTCGTTTTCTTTGAAAATTTGAAAAAACTCTTTCTTTCCCGTAATTATGAATTCATCAAAATGAAAATATCACAATATAATTTTTGATTGAATTAAATTTTTTGGTCATGCCATAATATCGGTTTCACATCCATTTACCCATTTATTAAGTAAAAACTTTAAAACATGGTGCTAATAAAATCAATTAGAATTTTTATATATTTTAGGGTTCTTTCGACCTACGTTAGATCAGGTCGCAGGGCTTTGGAATAGGGAAGTGAGTTAACTTTCCAAAGCTGCAAAAAAACACTAGAATCTTCCTATAGGGAGTAAATCCAATTATTACACTTTGCCTCTAGGAAGCTCCTCTAACAAGGGAGCTAAGCACAAGATCATATCGAACCCTATGGAGTGATCGACCCACATCATTGGTTATGGTATAGTGATTTTCATGCATTACAAATGGTGTCAAAAGGTACTTGGTAGTCACTTGAAATTAAACCTCAGATTAAGAAAATTGAGGAACTTTCAAGGGGATTGAGCCTTTTACTCTTCCTTTGTGTGTACGTCTGATCTACGACTATCCTCCCAAGTTAAATTGTTGTAAGTGGTCACCTTAGATACCATAATATTAGGGCCATTATCTAAGGTGATAGTGGAGGGGAAGTCTCGGTTGTACCTGGAATAGACGTTGAATAGACTCACTTGCACCTTTTTGGAGGGTATTCTTCACTCGAGATGGCATAAGTGGAGTTACTTGCACCAGGTCATGTTCATTAAGTAGGTTGTCAGGGTAACTGGTTCCCTCTGCTCTATCTTTTTTCATTTTTCACATTGATCTCTGTGATGTTGGATTCATCACCAACTATTGATTTTCTTGTGAAAAAAATGGTTTGCATGGTTTGAATCCTTAGATTTACTAGCGTGTGTGAAATGTTTTTTTTTAACTTTTTAGAGGCCTTAGGTATGGATTGTGAATATTATTTGAATTCTTAATCAAATTTCATTGTGGAAGATTTACCAAGGCATTCATGTAGAATGAATGGTTTACCCCCTAAGCATACACTGAGTCAGTTGGAAAAGATTAAAACTGAAAAGTAAATATCAACATGATCTAGGACCTCAGATCAACCTGAAACGCCTACCATTGTAGAATCCGAGACAATAGAAATTGAAGTAATTCAACCTCAAAAACTATAATCAAGATTAATTCCATCTAGAGGATAAGTTACTGAATTCTTTCATATGCGATATGATACTGGAGAAGTTCCAGATACAGAACAAACTGAACCAGATATTGACAAACCTAAATATGAAATTTCTGAACCTAAGTCACCTTCAGCTGTTATAGCCCCTACTCCTACGCTACCTTCACCGCGAAGGGAAATTATAATTACAATTGGTCTACCTCCTGGTATCATTAGTAATATTGAAGATATTACTGGAGAAGATAAGGAAGAATCATCACATACTCTTGTTTCTACTGGTGAACCAAAATTTCTTCCTAGACTTCCTTTTGATCCTTTTTGACTAGATCCTTGGTATTTCACACCCTTGAACTATTTATGTCAAGGAATTCCATGTTATCGCACTCCCTTTTACTTTTCATCGAGATGAAACATGTCAAGAATGCCTTATGGGAGTGTACCTACTGATACTTCTATATTTACAATATCTCCAAAGATATATTGAATGGGTGGCCCATCAGTTCATGTTGGGTACCAGTCACTTTTTGGAACTTTTTAGGAGCCTCTCCTTCACCCCAATTTACTACTTTATCAGCTAAAGTATCTACTTCTACTGGTAATAAAATGACTTCCATGCCTGAGGTACCTTTGAAAACAGACCAAAACATGATATGTGGAAACTTAGGTAATCCTCAAGCAACCTCAACTGGTTATTATATGCTTAGGGGGAAACCACCTTATCCTCCACCACTGGGACAACCTTTTGTTGGGTCATATCCTACGGCTAGAGGACAAAATTTTTCCAGAAATTATGAAAACTATAGTCAGATACCTCAGGTCAATCCAGGTCAACCCGTTGTATCTCAACCCTTAGTTGGTGCTCCTTACCCAAGGATGAATACTATTCAGAACCCTGCGTTTGTTCAACATCCTATGCAAGTTGCTCCAAAAGTTTCATTTTATCAACCTGTTCAGCATAGTGGATAATATATTCCACATATACCTATTCAAAGTATGCCAATACAAGTCCAGCAACTTGTCCAAGGGATTCCGCAAACACCTATTCAACATCATGTCCAAGAGAGTCCACAAACACCTGCTCATTAACAGATTCAACAACCTATTCAGAGTGGTCCACAAAATCATGTCTAGTCTACTATCCAAACGTCTATTAAACCACCAATTCCAAGTTCACCTAAAACCCCTATTCTAGGAGTATCAAAAACGATTATTCCAGTTACCCCTCAAATATCAGTGAAAAAACCTATAAAGGCTATCCCTCAAGCATCTACTTATCAAATTGGTCTTACTTTCTAGTTTACAATGCATATTACTATTATACAACCTAGTATAGGGATGACGCAAAAACCATATCAAGGTCAAGCCAACCTTTGCAAAGGCAACCTTTACAAGGTCAATTTTTCCAAGGTCAACCTTTTCAAATTCGATTTGTTCAAGGTCAACCTTTGCAATGTCAACCTTCATAGGGGAAATATTACTTGGGTAAAATAGATCAAATTTCAATTTTTCAGAGTCAACCATACCCTAGCCATACTTATCAAATTCCATTTCATATGCAACTTGGTATGGGTCACCCTGGTTACCCTGGAGGAATGAAAATCCCAACCGCACAAGTTATTCTAGGATATCCTGGGTATCGTCCACCAGGTACTGGACTTAACCCTTAGGTTTATAATTATTCGCAACAAGAACCCAAACAACAGTTACCATTTATTGCAACATTAGATTTGTCGTATTTGTCTCAGCTAACAAATGACCCCATCTACTATTATTTGTTTTGGTCGATAATTCCTAATCAGGAGAGGACCCAACAAACCATGTTATGGCATATCATCTTTGGTGTGCATCGAATTCATTGATCAATGATTCCATTATATTAGATATTTTCCAACAAATTTTAACCGGTTCAACAACAAAATGGAATATCGGGTTACCACGAGCCCATTTCCATATCTTAAACTCTTTAACAACAACTTTTTTGACACACTTTCAGCTACCAATTCGATATGATACTGGTACTGAACATTTGACTTCTTTGAAATAGTCGTCTACTCTAGGTTTTGAAGTAAAAGGACAAGAGCATAAAGTATATAGATTGAAGAAAGCTTTGTATGGTTTGAAACAAGCTCTAAGAGCTTGGTACAGTCGCATCAACACCTGTCTCACCAAAAGTGGTTTTTCCAGAAGCAGCCATGAACCCACTTTCTATACCAAATCTCATGAAGGTAAAATTCTTATTATATGCCTTTATGTAGATGATCTTCTTTATATAGGAAATATGATGTTAGAAGATTTCAAAGCAGCAATGCAAGCAGAGTTTGATATGACAGATCTAGGAGTCATGAAATATTTTAAATTGAAATTCACCAATCTGATAATGGCATTTTTGTTGGTCAACAAAAATATGCCACTGATATCATTCAAAAGTTCAGAATGACCAATTGTAAATTAGCCAATACACCAATTGTTCAAGGTTACACCAAACTCAGCAAAGAAGATGTAGCACCATTTGTTGATCCCACATTGTATAAAAGCCTAGTTGGTAGTTTGTTGTATCTAACTGCAACTAGACCAGATATTATGTTTGCAGCAAGTTTTGTCTCCAGGTTTATGCAGTCACCAAAGCTTACTCATTGGCAGGTTGTAAAAAGGATCTTAAGGTATATTACAGGGACCATAGACTATGGTTTTTTTTATACACATTCTGAAAATTGTTCACTTTGAGGTTATACAGACAACGATTATGCAGGGATTTTAGATGATAGAAAAAGTACCTCAGGGTATGCTTTTCATCTTGGAACAAATCTGATTACATGGGCATCCAAGAAACAGTCAATACTTTCAATATCTTCTGCAGAGGCAGAATATGTAGCAACAAATTCAGCAGCTTGTCAAGCAGTATGGTTGAGAATATTCTTGAAAGACATTTCAGATATTCAGAAGGAGCCAACTCCAATTTACTGTGATAACATTTCAGCAATTTCTTTATCAAAAAATCATGTTTTTCACAAAAAGAGAAAGCACATTGACACACGTTTTCATTTCATTCGTGAACTTGTCAATGATGGGGACATAACACTTTCTTTTTGTGGTTCCAAAGATCAGCTTGCAGATATTTTCACAAAGCCATTGGGAAAGAATGTATTTGAATTTCAAAGAGTGAAATTAGGCATTGTTAGTGCCTCCACTTGTAACAGTTGAGATTAGGAGGGGATGTTGAGATATTAATCTCACTGCCCGTTAGGTTCAGTTCATTTAATTTATTGTCTGCTACGTGTCATAGGTAGTTTATTTTTACTTCAGTTTACTTCAGTAATTTATTGCTGATGTTTCCAATGTATTCCTATTTAACTATTTGGTAATATTGAGATGAGCAATTCTCAACTCCAGTTTACGTTTCAGTTTTTCAATTCTTTTCAAGTGGAGCCAAAAGAATCTCTAAATGGGTTGGAAGAATAGTGCCATACCCAAAGGCCAGAATAACCTTGCAGAAACCAGAATAACCTTGCACAAAAAATTATAAATTCAAAGATAAGGTTTGCACCACACAGCAACGGTTAACACAAAAGCCCTCTATTTTTCTTACACACTTTGAAAATACCAATATTCTTGCTCTGCCATTTACGATGAAGCTCACTTGGTCCACGTGAAGCACTCCTCGAGAAGATCCTTGAAGCATTCAAGGGTCCCATGGGTCGTAACAAAGCTTATAAGCTATTAGAATCTGGGTTCTGCCATTAGCAAGAGAGTTTTATAGAGGGCAATCATGACATCAACATCATAAACCAGATCGGCGGGCCAGGCTTGAGAACCATCAGAGCCTGCAAATGTGCATCAAATTCAAGTCTAGTCTTTAAAATGCTTCAAAAATGGTTTGGTTTGTAGTAGAATGAGAAAAAATTATAACTAACTAATAACTATTTTCAATCATTATTTTTAATCTAATGGTAGACAAAAAAACAAAAACAATACAAAAGTCAAAATTCATGAAAATTAAGCAGAGATTTCATGACATAAACGAAAAAACAATACAAAATCCAAAATTCATGAAAATTAAGCAAAGGTTCTTTGACATACCGAGCAGATGGAGTTTAAACCGATTAGAAAAGGAAAGAGCCAAAATTCTATAATTTTAAGCAAAAATTCAACAAAACTTCCACAACCTTCTGAATTTCAGGGGACAAAAACAAGGAAAAACAAAATTTATGAAATTAAACAGAATTTCTTAAAATTTCTCATGGAATTTCAGGGTATTAAAGAAAAAAAAGAGATGCTTTAAATTTCCCTGGTGGATAGAATTTTAGGGGATGAAACAGGGCAACAGCCAAATTTCATGAATTTGTGAGTAGAGATTCTTTAAAATCCCCAGACAAAATTTCAAGGGATAAACGAAGCAAAAGATTGGAGTTTGTAAACCCTCACTGAGTTCTAGAAACCCTCACGGAGATCTGATGTTCGTTAATATATATTTACGTTGTATAACTAATTAAAAATAATAGTATATAATCCTAAGGTAGAGATTATTTGAATCGTCTAACATTAAAATCAAGATATATTTTAATCCTACTTCTATAATGATTTACAATAACAAAATATTTTTAAGTTGAAACATAGCATGTCTATTTCTTTTCAAAATTTCAACCCTCAATTTGTATTTTCTCAAATTTATTAAAAAGAATATATCATTACTTAATGTTTCTATTTTTTACAACAAATTTCGTTATATTATAAAATTATTATAATATAAAAAAAAAATGGTTTAAATATTATTTTAATAATGATTTAAAATATAAAAATATATATAAAAACTTTAAAGATATGAGCCAACTTCAAAAAAAAAAAACCTTTTATAATCACACTTACACTTATCTATGAAACCCTAAAGAAAAACACAACGTGTCATAACTGCTTTATTTTCTAGAGTATAACCAGAAGACTTTATCTTAGCATCAGGCTTTGAATTTGATTTATATATATTTTAATATGATTTTATTATATATATCTTAATATGATTTAAAAATACATTTGCCCGAAACGAAGATCTTAATAACTGCCTTTTTTTACCTGCTGCATGCGGTGGTGGTGCAAGCATCTGGGAGAAGGAGCATCTATATATAGTTTCGCTGGGAATTGAAGTGTTTGTCGGCTTCACTTGAACGGTCGAGTGAGTTGAGTTGGTTGGAAGTGGCCGGTTGCCCCATAATCCACACATCATTATTTTAATATTAAAAAAAAACATTAAGATAATAGCATCAACTGATATTGTAAACGAGATAAGTATTTTTAATTATAGTAAAATAAGATAAGTATTTTTTTCAATTAAATTAATGGTTTATTTTAATTATTTAAAACAAAGATAATAGCATCAATTGATATTGTAAACGAGATAAGTATTTTTAATTATAGTAAACAAGATAAGTATTTTTTTTCAATTAAATTAAATTTGTTTATTTTAATTATTTAAAACAATATTCTTTTTTAAGTGGAATGAATTTGTTTAGTTTTTAAAAATGGTAAATTTAAAAATTAAATATAAAATTAGTGTAAATTAAGTAAGTTAATAATAATAATAAATAATTTATAATTATAAATAATAATAAATATATGTTCTCTATATATATTTGAATAGGAAAATGTCTACCAAAAAATGAAATTTATGATTTAATTAGCATTAATATATATAAATGTATATGGCTTTTTTTTGTTTGGGACAAATGAAATTCATAGTTTAATTAGCTTGTGTGTCTATATATATATATATAGTCTGTGAAAATGTTGGTTCTTCATAATAAAAATGCATTATGAGTTTGAATTTTATTAATATAATTATATTGAGTATATTGAGTGTTAAGTTAACATGCTAAAAACCATATTAACACACTAAAGAAAATTTATAGCTAAATTAGCATCTATATTAACACAAGAAGGAAAATCCATGGCTAAACTAAAGATGCTAGAGAAGACTTGCTTTTCAATTAGACTAAGTTGGAGCTAGTTATCCCCTCTCTATTTAACTTATATAGGGACCTTCCCTATGACGCCATTATTTTTTAAGGAAACAAGTTCTAGATATAGGAACCATCTCATATTCAACCAAATACAAAGTGATAAAATTTAAGATATACGACATTGAAAAATAAACAATTAGGCTATCTATTTTATACTAATCAATCATTAACCACATCCTTTATGAAGTTGCATATTAATTAAAAGTACATCAATATTGAAAACACCTCAATTTGAGATACATCGTCAATAACCATATATTACAATTCAACCATCATAACATTCACTTTTATAATATGGTCATTAAAATTACATTGATAATCATATAGCAAACTTTATGAATACACAAGGTATCATTCAACTTTTTTATTCACAGCTTTGTTGTTTCTTGTACTCCCTTACAGTCATTTGCATCCATGTGTGAAGGATAACGTGTCTCGACAGAATGTTGGTGACTCGCCGGTTTACCTCCTATCCTACTCCTTGGGCACTCTTCTTCCCCACAGACCCTTGAAATGTAATGTTGTTCTAAGTAGAAGAAGAAATACTATTTGATGGAGGTAAGCACTCGTAGCTCAAGAGGGTTGACCTTCGTGCCTACTACTTGGGTAATATTCTTCCCCATATACCCTTGAGATGTAATGTGGTTGTAAGTAGAAGAAGAATCATTAGCCGATGTAGGCAAGCACTCCTAGCTTAGGAGCTCCCTCTCTGATTACCTCCACCTCAAAAAACTCACAATATTCTTTGTAGTCAAGCCAATAGCAATATCTCATCCATCCAACAATAGGGCCTACAAAGATCCCTCCACCCATAGCTTGATCCTTCTTTTATATGAGGCTTCATAGGGGACACTTGGAGCTTCATTCAAAATAGTTATTTTTATTAATTTAAATTTTTTATTATTCACCCACCCATGTGTCACCCTCTCACCAAGTCTCTCCTAATTTCTTTTACTTAAATTATTATTAAAAAATAATAATTTTCCTCACACCAAAATGACTCCCTATTAATTTTTATTTTCATTCTCCACCCTCTTTTCTTAATGAGGCTGGATTATTCTAGCAGTAATGTTCCTAATTAACTTTATGCCCCTTTATCCCCTTTGCTTATTAAAACGTTATGTACTTTCAATTTTATTTATATGCACATTCTCTACCTAATATTTTCCAAATGTGGGAAGCGTAGAGTTCTTAATTGGTTCAATCTTTTATTTCTTCCTAATCCCCATTTACCCCAAGATTTACTCTTGATTTAGTTTACTTGGTTTTAAAATCAAACTTACTTCATTATGTGAATTGATATGATTACCTTATCTTAACTATATTCGAGCGGTTTCTTTTTTATGATGAGGGTGGCAAGTCGATTGTGCTCTTCAAGAACTTCCCTCTAAAGTTACAAGGGTGTCACACCAATTTGTTTTTTCTTGATGCCAAGGGTGCCAATTCAGTCATGCCCTTCAAAAAATTCCCTTTGAATTTTTAAGGGTAACATGTCGCTTGCCCTTCAAACTTCTAGTGACTATGAGGGGAAGAACTAGGTGCAATGATGGAGAACATTATCTTCTCCTACACTCCCCTCTATAGTGAGACTAATGGTACTGGGGATTGAAGAATCTGCTTTGATGCGAACCCCTGTAAAATATTCATGAGCGACCCAATCTGGGGCCTTCCCCCACAACATCGTGATATTCAAGGCAAAGGTATCGTAATACTTATAGCCCAAGTCACAACAGTGGAATCAGAGACATTGTCCCACCCATCCCATAAAGTTCCATTTATATATACATACACATCACCCATGTGAGAGTCGTTCAACCAAGCAACTTCCCTGTGTCTGCAACCACCTAGCATGTCATTGATATTCACAACAACAATTTAAATTGGGCTCCATACACATCGGGTATGCATGCCCTCCATGTGATGATCATTTGACATAAGATTGTATGTTGTTTCTTGTGCTTGTAAATATGTCTGCATTGTTGTCTTGTCTTAGTTGCATATTGAATTACAAAAGTTGGTGCTAAAAAATCATTTCAATTGAATGCAAATTGTCATAAAGAGTTTTTCTTTTGCAGGAACTTCTAACTTAGAAGGATTGTAGAAGAATTCCCCAACCATGTTGAATTATTCTTGGGAGAACTTCTGGATAGTAAAGAATGTCAAATTAATATCACTGTGACATATAAAAATAATAGGTTAAAAACCATTTTAAAAACTATTGAAGTTGAAATATATTTCTTAGAAACTTAATGAATGTGAGATTAAAATGAATATAGATTAATTCATTTGTTTTATAAATAAATTCACTATTTTATTATTATTAATGATAACATCATAATTAATTAAAGATAACATTTTTTTATGTTTTTAAATTATATAAATTAGAATCATTCTATTCATAATAATTGAATAAATAAGTAGAAATATATTTTAAAATGAAATAGTTATCAATTTTATTGAGCTAGCTTAATTTTCTATTCATCTATTTTATATAATATTTAGATTTATAAAATAATAATTTTGTTATTATAGTTATTCATTAATTCAGTTAAGTAATTAAGGTAAGATTTTTATTTATGTAAGGAAATTAAGATATATTCTCAATTTGATTATGTTATTTTCATATTGACACTGTAAAATTAATCAATTAATTAATTGAAATTGTTTTTTTCATTTTTTAATTCAATAATAAAATAATATTATATTTTTAATTGAAATTGTACTTTTCATTTTTTAATTTATTAATAAAATAATATTATATTCTCCCTTAAACACTGATAATATTGAGATGTTAAATTTAAATATAAAAGTATCTTAAAAATTACCACAATTTAACAATTCTATATTCCTCTCTTAACATTAAATCTCTTTACATAGTTAGGAAATTACTTGTCACAAAATCCTACTCTACCAACAATAGTTAATAATACAAAAATACCATTAACTCCTTTGTGAAAGGTATTCCCCATTAATTTTTTTATGACCAACTTTTGTCCCAATTATTACGCCGTAAGGCGTTTGAAAACAACTTTGCTGATGTGCATCGTGTCATAATGTGAACCCTTAGATCATATGTTAGACGATTCAAACATTTTAAACCCTGGATCTAAAAGTTAGTTTACAATGCAGTTATGAAGGTAAGGCATTGGCCGACCTGCACATTCTCGTATTTCGGATTTCAAAGATGCGTAGGGTTTTTGTGCTGTCTATGTGTTGATAACAGAGGTTTGTTTCTTAGCTCGTTGTGAGCATGAGCGAGAATGGCAGGAAACTGCACATCTACATAGTTTCAGGTAACCTCGTCGTGGGACGTCCTTCCTACACAATTTCAGGTTAGTTTGCCATTTGCGAATTTCTTGATCTGTAACTGTTTTTCTTGTAGATCTGTTTGTTATCCTTCAGGGCACAGGATTTTCATTACCCTGGTTTTCAAGGGTTACTGAAATATGGTTAGAGGGTTTCGCATCCTTACGGAAAAGTAAGTAAACGGTTGTGTGTAGGCTGTGGGCGGGGTCTTCAATGGCTACGGCGTCGAGGGCAGCAGCCACCTGTTTGGCCTCTTCTCCGATACCTGCGTTGCCTATGAGCTCGTCTTGGCTAATGGTGCTCTGGTCAGGGCCACTGCTGACAATGAGTACTCTGATCTACCCTGGTTTTCAAGGGTTACTGAAATATGGTTAGAGGGTTTCGCATCCTTACGGAAAAGTAAGTAAACGGTTGTGTGTAGGTCGAGCCAACATTGGTATCTTCTGGGAAAGATTTTGGTATCGGGAGTAGAACTGAAGAAGGGGAGGTGGCACCCCAGGTGCTCCCCGAGCTCGATGATCTCACTGTGGGCGGGGTCATCAATGGCTACGGCATCGAGGGCAGCAGCCACCTGTTTGGCCTCTTCTCCGATACCTGCGTTGCCTATGAGCTCGTCTTGGCTGATGGTGCTCTGGTCAGGGCCACTGCTGACAATGAGTACTCTGATCTCTTCCATGCAGTGCCCTGGTCGCATGGCTCCATTGGCTTGCTTGTCGGAGCCGAGTTCTGACTCACTCCCGTCAAGGAATACATGAAGGTCACTTACAGTCCTGTGACCGGTACCCTGGACGACATTGCCAGCCACTACTTGGAATCTTATCGCCTCCCTCAAAACGATTACGAAGAAAAGGTAAATTTGATCACAAAGACCAAATGTCTTTTTGTGGGATTTGAATCTTAAATGTCACTCGGTAGGACTAATCTTGGTAGGTCATTTCACTTTACCGGGATTTGAATTTTGGTAGGACTGGAATCTTGGCAGGGCATATCACTCACCAGGATTTGAATTTTGGTGGGATTTGGGATTGTCTTAGTTACCCACTTTCACAGAGCTGGCAAAGCACTATTGGCATTTTGTCCTCTTTTTGATGAAATGGTGTTTATCATTTGATTGTTGTGCAGGTGCCTGATTTTGTTGAAACTATGATCTTCAACGACACAAACGCTGTGATCACAACAGGCAGGTATGCTTCAAGAGAAGAGGCGACGCGCAAAGGGAATGTGATTAATGAGATTGGATGGTGGTATAAGCCCTGGTTCCACACCCATGTTGCCACTGCGTTGAAGAGAGGCAAGTTTATTGAGTATGTGCCTGCTCGTGAGTATCACCATCGGCACACCAGATCCTTGTATTGGGAAGGCGTTCTCATTGTTCCCATGGGGAATCATCCCCTGTTCCGCTTCTTCCTCGGATGGCTGATGCCCCCCAAGATTACTTGTCAACATATCCTTTCCTTCTGCTCTTTAAACAATTACACTTCTCAGCTTGAATCTTATGGCAGCAGAGCCGACAGAGAAAAATGTATGTTTATCCTGTATTGCCACCATCTTACAATGTTCTCTATCTGTGACATGTGTTTTACATCTTTAAGTGCTTTCACAGTGAATTATATTTGAGTGTGGTATAATTCAAATACCAGTGGATGCTAATACCCATTTGTACAACTTGCAGATAACTTAACAGAAGCTTTACTATTTCTCTCTCATTTTATGGGAGATGTTCATCAGGTCATGTCCTGTCTATTTTTACATTTTCGATATGGATAATTTATTGGGAACTTATTCATTGATACTGATTAGTGAAAAATATATTTGCAGCCTTTACATGTGGGATTCAGTATAGATGAAGGTGGAAATACAATCATATTAGACTGGTACAGGCAAAAGAGTAATTTGCATCATGTAAGTAAATACAATATCCTCTGCCCTGTAGTTGGATTAAAGTTATTGTGCAATGAAAGATTTTTATGATGATGACCTTGAGGTTATGATCTCATCAATTCAGAGAAATATTACTGTATGTGCCTTCCTCTCTCATTTCAAAAGTGCAGTTGACTTGGTGGATTACTTATTTAGTTTATCATCTGCCCTAGTCAATCTTTATAACGGGTTGTTTAGTTTGGAGTCTAGGGACTATTAGCTGGGTGAGGATATTTGTTTGAGTTATATATATACTTACATATACATTTTGATACTTACAACGACTATTGTTTCTATGGGCAAGTGCAGCCACTGCTAAGTGAAGAATCATCAATGGCAGTGAAGAAACTGCTCCCTGATATGGCATAATGAATCTCAGAAAAAAAGTTTCAAGTTGGGTTTCTATTAAAAGCATTTATCTTAATAGGTTTTAATGCCGGGCATGCTAAGCAAGAGAATTGGCATACATAGCTGATTCCTTTAATGGAGTATGCTTAGCTTCATGAAAATAATTTCCAGGTGTACAAAGGTCTAGTTAGGAACGTAAACCCTTCACTTTCACGATAACAGTTTTTTACACACTTCATACTATAATAAAATCTTTAATACTGAAAACACTCAGCCATCCACCAAAGACAATTTATTGTGCTCACTAATATCCATCTGCTCTATTATATGTAGTTCAAAACATTAAATCCAAGGATTTCAAAGTTGAAATACAGAATAAAAGCCATATACATTCATATCTGCATAATAGCAGATTAGTTATAAGACAAGTAAACTATTTCATGGATTTCAAAGATGAAATATAGATGAAAGGCATTTACATTCAGATCCGCATAATAGTAGAATAGTCGTAAGACACAAGCAAACAATTTCATATATTTACTTCCATGTTGCTCACCACATGCGGAAAGAACACTGGTAGTTGACTAGAAATGCCAGCATTCGAGTAATGGTGATCACTACCACTAACGACATTTATTTCCATGTGAACCACCATGGGATCAAAAGTGAGAGAGCCTGTTTCTAGTTGACTCCCAGTGTTCATTCAGCATATAGTGACCACTACCAGGTCAGACCTTCCCCTTTTTTAATTGAAAATGAATCATATCATTTTACCATAGATCGATATAGATGTACAACAACAATGATACATCAAGGAGCTAATGAATGGAGAGTTGTGGCACAAAATCACTCTTTCTACTTAAGCAATGAGAGCAAGCATGTCATCTTCAGCTCTAACTGGAAGAGAATGTATACTTTTCCTAGAAAGGGGCATTACAAGATCAACTTAAGGCACTATTTCTCAAGTAAGCACAAATGGCAAGTATAGCTGGAGAAACTGGGCAGAGGAGAATGGAACAGTTCATTTGCCTATGATCTTTTCATCCAAACTACTCAAGTTGAAAAGGTGGTTATTCTACTGTTCCACTTATATCACAACAAGGAATGGGCTCTGCTTCATTCAAAATTGAAAAACTTCAGTATGGCTTGGAAAAGAAGGCAGGGTTTCTTAATTAAGGTTTAAAATCCCTAACCTCATTTGGAATTCCTTGTGTCATCTTATAGATTACCATATTCATCTTCAATACTCCATGATCAAATGCCTAATCTAGTGACTAGTCCTTTAGAAAGTACATGGTTTGGGTTTGAAGTTCTTGCCAACAACAAAGCAAGAACTTATGTTTTCAGATAAAACTAAAGATTTAAGAATCAAGATACAATGTCAAACCCAAATCAGAAGCTTCGGTTATAATTCATTGTCATAGACCGTGGTGTTAAAGTTATTGTGCTGCAAAAATGATATATACAGCGTTTGCAAGCCATATTAAAACAACGAAGAAAAAGTTAATTATTTAGGGTTTTTGTAAAAGGATCCTATGAGTTGCTGTGATGATGATCCCCTTTAAATTGAACAAGTCAGTCAAAGACTAACCAGATATATCAGAACCAGTTTGGAGACAGGTTAACTGGTAAATTGGATTCAACAAAAACAGTAAAAGAGCAAACTATTTCCCTGATGAGGGGTCAAAGGTGTTACCTAATGGCTAACTCAATGAACAGCGAGAGCCTACACAATATAAACTTAATAATTTCAAAACCCAGTGCAATTTCCAGAAATGACAGAATTCATCAAATTTATTAATTTCATATATGCTGTTTCACCAATATAATTCCATCGGATACTTACTCTACTGGTAAATCTGCAATTAGGATGCCTAATCTACTGGTAAATGGTAAACTGAATTCAACAGAAACAGTAACCTCGGCAACCAAAGCTCTGGATGCGCCTCAGGTTTGTTCTTGGATCCTCATCAAATTTTCTGTTCGGTCCCTTTTTTTTGCCTTTACTGAATCTTTTGTTATTAAAACCAGAAACTAGTTAAGGACAACCTTGGCGCTATGTCCTGACGTTGAGGTCGCTGGATTCCGACTGGATTGCATGGAAGATGAGGTCAATTTTCTACAGAAGATGTTATCAGGGGAGGGTGAAAGCATTGGATTTTTCCACAATGACTTGCAGTATGCAAACATGATGTTTAACGATGAAGATAAGTGCCTGATAATCATTGTGAAAATACTCCACCTGAAAATCTTTATAGACAACTTTTTTCATGATTTGAAGGAATTCTTTACTGCTCTCATCAACTAACCAGTTGCAGAACTTTGCAATTAAAAGTAATACCAGGGTTTTCTGTTTTGAACCATTAAATCTAAAAGAATTCTCTTACAATGTTTATGTATTTTATTTTGGTTTTATGAGTTTAATTAGTAAACAAATATAAATAATTTTAATTTTTAGTTTGAAGATCTGTTTAATCATGTTAAAAGAATACACATAACAACACAAGTGTTTTATATTTGTTAGAAAAAATGGTGGAGATTAACCTCTATTTCTCTTCATAGTGGACCTGGCCAGAATCATGAATGGCAGGTTGGATATTGTTATATGCAGATTGGACCTGCAGGTTGGATATTGTTATATGCAGATTGGACCTTCATTCAAAATATCCCTTTGCATTTTGGAACTAGCCAGAATCATGAATGGGCAAGTTGGACCTCATAATGGAATTGGCATCAAAATTTCCACCTCGAAGTATTCTTACAATGACAGCGTCAGCCGCCTCATCTTCAAATCTTGCCAGTCGACATCAACAGATTGAAAACTTCTTATTTCCAGTTTGCTTGGAGTCATTACATCTTTACTCCTATTAACAATTGTATTCCACATAAGAATCTTACGGCGTTTCCTTTGCAACATTTGATGATGGTGCAATGGGACAAGAATCCTGAAACAGGGAGTTGGGTATTTTACCACACATTAAAAACCTCCAGGAAGTATCCATGGTTGATGTTGTATCTGCGTGCTGATGCTACTCAAGGCTACTCTGGAGGATACCATTATGAAACGCGGGGATGATGAGGCAGCTGCCAGAGTCACCAAATTTTAAGGTTCGTTTGACCCTCAATATAACACAAGGGGGTGGTCCAAAGGGCCAGTTCTATCTCACTGATATTGGGAGTTGCTGGAAAAATGATGGAAGCCCATGTGATGGGATGTACAGACTGATGTTACTAGATACAGTGAGATGATCATTAACCCAAATGTTCCCAATTTCTGCAACCCAACCGCCCTTGCTAATTGTCCCCCTTATCACACCACTGCCCAAGGCAACAAGATCTATAGAAATGATACAAATAACTTCCCATATACTGCATACCACTATTACTGCTCCCCAGGCAATGCACAACATTTGGAGAAGCCTTCTGGCATTTGTGATCCATACAGTAATCCACAGGCACAGGAAATTATGCAGTTATTGCCACATCCAGAATGGGCAGTCCATGGTTATCCCTCCAAGAGTGGAGAAGGATGGATTGGTGATCCTAGAACCTGGGAACTAGATCTTGGAGCCCTCTCTAGCAGATTATACTTCTATCAAGTAATTATTTTGTTTTATTATATTCGATTTTTGTTGACATAGAATTCCGGAATAGCACTGTATAGACCTGTGATCAGTCCAATTTTTTTTATTTTTTTTATATTAGTAAGTTTTCAGTGTTAACTATTTAAAATTGCTTCCTCTGTTTCTTGCTCCAAGTTAAATACCCAACCCCATATTTGATTCATGAGTGCCTTGATGGGTGTGGTGTTGCAGGATCCTGGGACTGAACCTGCAAGGAGATTATGGACTTCGATTGATGTTGGCACTGAAATATATGTGAGTGACAAGGATGAAATCACAGTATGGAGTGTTAGTGACTTTGACGTTGTTATTCCGGTGGCAAATAGAACCTGAGAATCAGTTACACTTCATGAAGATGAAGTATGCTGCTGTAATAAATCCAACAAGTATCCAGACTCAGTCAAACTATTTCATTCAATCATTGAAGTCAATTGGTGGATGCCATTTTTTGTTCTTGAGGTTTTCGTGCCGTCTCTCACTGTCAACAAATTCTGAAATATGCAGAATTTTGTGGCCCATTGAAGTGGCAATGAGTTTTCTTATTATAATTACTTTTATATTTCCATCTTATTGAAACCTACGTAGAGAGACAATTTCCAATTGGAACTCTATTTGGATAATATTTGTTTCTACTGGATTCCCAGGTCTGATGTCCTATTAAATGTGCTCACTATCAGCCACGCATTTCATAAAAATATAGCTGAGAAGTCAGTGAAGAATTTTTCTATAAACTTATTAACCTTGATGTCTGAGACATCTTTTACAGATCTAGGAGAATGCATGGCAGATTTCCTTTTTGAATTGAACCCTCAAAATTACTGCCCTTATGTACTTCTTTCAAACATTTATGCTTCTTCTGGCAAGTGGAATGGCGTTCAAAGGGTGCGAAAAATGATGAAGGACAAAAGGGTAAACAATACTCCTAGATATAGTTGGATTGAGGTGAGTAAACATGTGCATGCTTTTATTGTAGGAGACAGATTGCACCCTTGAACAACGAAAATTTATGAGAAGTTGAAAGGATTATCTATGCAGATTAAGGCAGCAGGATATGTGCCTGACACAAGTTTTGTCCTGAATGATGTAGAGGAAGAGTAGAAAGAACAACTTCTTAGCCACCATAGTGAGAACAACAACTTGTAAACATCTGCACTAAACCTGTGGAATCACCTACTTTTCTTCAGTTACAATTAATGCTTGGGGTAAAAGAAGTTGTGCTTGGGGTCATGTTAAGTCTTCCTACCTTCATTTTTGTTTATGTTGCTTTCTCTCTTTCAGGGAGGAGCTTTTTCCTACAGGTTTTTCTCATTTGTGATGAGAATTTGACTTTGGAGACCCATTTTGTCTTCTTTATTTACTCTTACATTTCACTCAAGGGGGACTGTTAGAATAATTTTCCAATGCAGGGCCAACTATCATTAATGGTAAGTTTACATAGATACCATTTACAGAGGCATCCTTACTGTCCACCTCTGACAACTATATTTTGTCATTTTTGGGCCCTTTGCATTCTTATATATGTTAGATATTCTCTTATATTTGACCCACAACTACATCAATTCCATTCTGTCTTGTAGAAGATTTTATTTTGGTTTTTCTATAGTTTCTATCCCTCCAACATTCTTTTAAACATCATCCGTTTTTGTTGTTTTGGCTATCTGCATCCTAATTCCTTTATATCTATTTTTGACAATCAATATCTTAATTTCTCTGTTTAACATCAAATTAATTACAATTGATTTCTTTCTAGCTTCTTCCTTACGGCGTTTCTAGTCCATAAGATTCATAGTGGAGAACATGCTTTCGAGTTGCACGCAGTTTTCTTTCACGACATGTGGAAGGTGCAGGTGTCGGCTTCTGCTCTTTTGCACGTAGTTTTCTTTCACGCATTGTTGGAAGGTGAGCCGTTTGAGCAGAGGGATGCAACTCAAGTTGCCCCCGAAGATGGAAAATTCGATGTATCCCACACGGAAAGAGATGCTTTAGACCATTAACAATTAACAATGTGGATCCCACATGCAAACAAAATGTGTTCATTACAAATAACATCCTACACTTGTTTTTCATTATAAGATAAATCCATATCATCATAGATGGCTTTGCAATTCTTCCATATTAAGAATGCAAGGGGTATTTTCAACATATCATTCTATTGGAAATTGTGTTTGATGGCAATATAAGAATTTATATTTCAATTTGATATAATAGAAATATTTGGAATTGTATTTGAGATGCTCCATGATGTTAATGGAAAAGGTGTTTTTGATTGTTTGCAAATAAAACTATGCTTTACATATAAATATAAATAACTTAAGAGCTTAAATACAAGTTTGACAACATAAAATGAGATATACAAACATCCAAAACTTGAATCATGAACTTGATGAGAATAATTTGAGTGTAAAGTGTTTTAATTGAAAGTAACAACATTAACAAGTATTTATACATGGTAATCAATTAAAGGTTGTCGTCAATAGCATGTATGTGTGTTGTCAATGGAAGATGAAACATATACATGGTTGATTAGCATTAACACAAAAGTAACAACAATGTTATACATGTTATGCAATAACTTCGCTTGAAATTATACATAATGACTTCATAATTCAACGGAACATGACTTATATATATAGTGATGAATTAGATGGTGAATAACTAAACATATGTACAATAAAAATATGTGATGTCATATAAATGTAATCAACAGTGAGTAAGTAATCATATATACATGATGAGGCATGGCATCGACAACAACAATTAATGTTTGTTGTGTTCTGAGGATGTGAATGTCATTCTTGCCATTCAACCCGTATTTTCCTTTGTGCACCTCTTTCATGGATGTAGATTGTTTTTTTGGGTAGTTTCCTTATCTTCCGTAGCAAGATAATAGATAGACGAAAATGATAAAGAGGCAGTGATTGTGGGGGAATAAGCCTCCTTTGTATATCTTGTAAGGTAAGTTCATGTTGTTGAATTTCTCGGCAATATTCATAGAGCATGTTTAAGTATCCTGTATCCATATATGTTGGTCATGAAAAAGAGAAATGGTAATTGTTAGCAGACGTGTATGCTGAAAGCATTATATATATATATATATACATTTGTTTATTTAATTTCAAAGTAAATATGAATTTCTTTTCTAAAAAAGAATGAAAATAATATGAGGTTAAATGTAATACTAAGAAAACATATGTGGAATTTGGTTAAGTAGCAAGTGATGTTTACCATGGGTAAATATGAAAGATAGAGTGTATGGTTGGCGAGAGTGTATTCTCTGGTGGAGATTTTGATGCAAGCAATGACTCCTCTTGTTGTCTATGCTTGATATATGGATTTTCTTTCATACGTGATATGTGTGAAAATGGAAAAGGTGGATTGATTCGAAGGTTTGATAATGATCTTACTCTTGTTGGGGTTCAAGAGAGGAGGTAGTTACACTATGAAGAAGAGAAGAATTATCTGTAGGTTGATCTGGCAGAGCATAAATTGCAAATGGGTTGAGTTGTACATCCTTGTAGTAGGGATAATTATTTAGTTTATATTCAAGTGCCGCAAGTATACATGGTTTTAAAACAAATAATTCATAAGCCTTTTCAGAAGGATTATGCCTTTTTACAATCAATATGTCAAATTCAGAAATCATTCAAGGTAAATATTTGGCAATAGTAGTGATCTCTTGGGGGAAGCTGATTGTATGGCCACTATATTTATATTGACCACCACGAGCATGAGTGACTTGTAGAATGAGGTTTACACGTGTAATGAATGATAGCATTGAATAGTTAAATGAATACACATTCAATTTATAGACATATAAATGACGGAGGAAGAATGAATTGACATTGCTACAAATGTTGATATGTAGGTTATGTAAATTGTGAAGGGGTAAAAATACATATTTTGGAACTATTGAACAAGAGTCTTGTCAAAATATATGTTATTGTAGCATCGAACATTGATAGAAAGATAGTATGATAGTCAAATTTTGAGTTTGTTTCTATTCGGGCGTTAATGAAGGATAGCATGAATAGATAAATAGGTAAACTTTCAATTTATAGACATATAAACGATGGAGGGAAAAAAATTAATTGAAGTTCCTACGGAAGTTGATATGTATATGATGTAAATTGTGAAGGAGTAAACATATATATTTTGGAATTATTGAAAAAGAGTCTCATCAAAGAAAGTGTGTACCACAACAACATTGCCATATTTCAAATAATTATGGAAAAATGAAATATACGGAGATGAAACTTCATGTACAGAACAATAGTGGTCTTTTCCACCATGAAGAAATTTCAAAGGCGACAAATAACGGGTCATTATGCAATGGAAATTGCTTGTATGTCTATAAGGACCTCTTTTCATGCAAATTCATATTGATGTCCTTTTGAATTAACCAGTATTGTTTACAAGTGTTTGACACCATTGAAGAAGTTTGTTTTGATGGAAAGTGTAAGTAGGAAAAGGTGGTCTGAAATTCTTCCACAGATTTCCTAGAGATCAGTTAGTTGGATAGAAAGAAGGAACAAGTATTTTGTTGTGATGCTCATGAACTCATTTCCAATGTCATTGAAAGTTGTGACGTTTTCTAAGTGTTTGGTGTGGTCATGTAACTCAATTTTAAGTTTGTAACGGTAGTCACATTCTGGGAAGTCATCATTACACTTTGTGCAATGCCAAAGATTGTTATAATGGTGCATCATTTTTTTCATGCATTGCTTTCCATTGAAATTTAATGGACATGCAAGAAAATAGAAGTCATTCATGTGAAGAGAAGTCATAGTTGTATGAACTGAAACCCATATTTCTTTCTCGAAGGCTTGCATGCAAGTAATTTCATGAATCATATTTTGTGCTAAGGCTCGTTTAGAAGTAACACTGTAGTTTCAACACAAATATGATAAGAAGAGCTATAACATATTTCACGGAACCATGTACAGAGTTGTTGAGTTTGTTCAATGTTTGGATCTATGACGAGAGTGCTAGTGGAGAATCTCTCTATGGTGGTTCCATTGAATTAAGATACACGAACTCCTTTGATTGCAAGGATTGACAAGTTGTCAGAAGAGCATAATTCAACAAGGTTCTTTTCTATAGAGTCACAATGATCTCCCCATAGTCTTACATCAATGTTAAAGCCCGACTTATCCTTTAATGTGAGTGTTTTTCTTTGTATTTTAGTTCCAGGACTTTCGTCGAATTGTCAAGGAACGTAAGGTGGAGCTAACAACACCAATAACATTTACATTGGTATTTGAGCTTACAGACTTGATTTCAGCGATAGTTTCGAAATGAAAGTGAAAACGAGAAGTTTAAAAATAGGAATCAACTTTATGTGATCTGCAAAATTATCTAGGATTATTCATCTTTGTTGCTCCATAAAAGAATTTATTAAAAAAATATCAGTGATTCTTTTTCAGATTCTAGATTGTGCAGAGTCTATCTTGGTTTTCTCTTCTTTAGAATATATATCAAACCTTTTGTTTTATTTCCAATTTATGTTCCAGTTTATTTCATTTCTCCTTTTTCTTTAGGATGGATATTTATCTTTTTGTTCACCAGGTTCTCTGTGACTCATTTAAATTGGATATTTGGTGGGTTTTGTGTATTTTCTTATAACTGGTTATTGATAATTTTTCCCATTGAGTTACCAAAGGTTGAGTACAATTATTTCCTTTCTTATCAAAGGTTATTGATTCCTTTTCAATTTCAACATTATGATAGCCAAATCCAATTCTTTGTAATCATTGCAAAAGGGAGTCCATTATCATGTAGGATTTGAATTATTTTATGAATCTTGTTGCATGTTGATCTTGATCATCTTGTTCAACTTCTAAAAATTTTAGTGGTATGTCCTTTTCAGATCCTTTCACATGGACATTGACTAACATTATATCTCTCCAATCTTGTAGGAAGGTCATCAAACTCTCCCTTTTATCTGCCCTGGTTGCCAAAAACTAAAATTTCAAAAGGAGTAGCCAAAGGCCTGCCTTATTTACCTGAAAAGAAGTATTTTCATGGAAATATTATGCCAAATAACATCCTTCTGAGGTTTGACATGTAATCACACATAAAATATTTTGGACTAGAAAAACTACAGACACATGTCGATATCACTGGTTTCTAACTTCAGGTATCACCTATGAAGCATCATACCTGTGTTTACGAGCTTCCATCATCCATGATTCATTTTACTGGTGTGATATTCCATGTTCAAAAATCAATGGTCGTGAATCACCAATTTTATTGTGAAATCAAGTGATGTTTCTCTCTCCTCTTAAGTAAAAGGAATCTACCAATAGCTTGTGACAGTGGGATAGAGTCTTCACCAGCTTGTGTATTTTTGCTTGCATGGGATTTTAATGTGAATATGTCGAATCCATTAATTCAAAACAAAAAAGGAATTTGTTTGAATTCAAACATAAACATCCAAATTTTACTCTTTTGATAAAACTGACTATCATCCATTGTGCTTTAGTACCATTGAAAATAGCCCGACTATACTCAATATCAAGAAAACATTGAAAACATTAATGTGAATTATGCCTTGCAATATCAATGAAGTTGTTGTCCAAAATTTCCAGCTCTAATAGTGTTAAAGAGTGGGAAATTTGGACATGTAACCAAATAAGGATAACACCACAAAAGAGAGAATAAATAATGCATCATTGATCCATCACTCAACAGCACTGGTCCATCATTCAACTTTACTTAGACATAGAAATGACTCATATAGAGACCTCTATGATTGGTGCTCAACCACAACAAATTTCTACAAGCATCTCAGTTGCTTATGAAATGAGCAGAATCTCCTTAAATATTTCAATGTATATACAACTGAGGTTAATCTCCTTAAATATTTAAATATTTATACAATTGAGGTTTGTAGCAAATCTTAGGGATCCAACTTAACTCCATGCTAATGATGCATCCATGTTCTCTCAATTTACTTACAACTCATTCTCAGTTTTGATAAGAAGGTGAGAGATGGTGTATTAATGTCGCAGTGATAGTGGACGGATTTTAATTGCAAGTTGGACTAGAACAAATTAATGAAAATCCTGATTGAAAATTGGATTTTTTTGGTTCCATTATATTTATAATTTTCATATATACATGTGCTTCTCAACAACAAATTATAACTTATCAAAGCCATGAAAATGCTACATAGTTGTTTTCTTACTAAGACCATGAAATATGATAAGTGACCCTCTGCTTATATTTGTATTTTATTCTACATAACATCTTCTTAGCTGGAGAACAATTGGTTGTAGTATGTATATTAGTTCCTCTCGAATGTTTATGTTGTTATAAACTGAAGAGGTCCATCACACCATATTATCGGTAAATTATATTTACTTGATGATTGCATTGATTATTTTATAGAATTTAGAGGTTAAACACATCATAACAACTCCATTGATTACATTACACTTTTGCGATAACGTTACATCATTACAGTATATATTGGAATGATGGACATATTTATATTATAATGTAATGAGATATCATTAATTTAAATCATGTTAAAATTATGCACCCATTATACATTAGTTTAAATGCACAGTGATGTTTTTATTGTAAATTGGTTAAACATAAACTATTCACTCCATTCCACGACCGACGTACACCATCTTGTGTACGATAGTCATTAAATTCGAGCATGAGAGGTTTCATTTCGCATCGAGGATAGCAGAGGGTAGTAGAGTCTGGAATGATATGGAGGGTGGCACAAGGAAGCAAGGGTCATTCTGTAGTGGCAATTTTTCGGGAGCCAGTGAGGGGAGTGTTGTGCGAGGACTTAAGTTTTGAAGGAGCTACTCAAGCTGAAAGAACGACTAGCATACACACAAGAACTTTCTCCTTTTTTGGTGGGTAGGGGGAGTTTCTTTCTAGTGAATTGAGATGGGAAGTGGAAAGTCTACCAGGAGGGTGGTGTTTGTGAGACTTACGGGGATGGTCTGCAAACTTTTTTGGATTGCTGGAGGTGGGTTCAGACTAGGGTGGCATAGTATTAGTATTTGGTGGAGAGGAAGCATCGTAATTCGACTTCCTTATCTAAGTATAGGGTCTGGGAGTGAAGAGCAGTGTCTTTGGGGAGCCGGGTGTGGCTTCCGCTAGGTTTTGGTGGGTAATTTTTTCAAGAAAGGGGGATGACTGGGTCTGGTGGAGGAGATCTTAACCCCAATGGGCTATGCAAGGGAAATTTTGAACTAGTGGAATTCAGCGCTGCTCAAAGGTGTCAAGCGTTTCAGAATGAGACCGAATCCATGTGTTGGGAGGTCTTCTGCTCAGGTTTCGGCAAGCTCTGGAGGGTGTGGTGTGGTTAAGTCGCGAACTTGACTCGTGATGGTATCTAGCATGGGCGAAAATAGTCCAGAGGATGGGAACATTGAGGGTTCGCGTCATGGGGTCCCTGATAATAGACGTGGTGGCGCTCGCGGCAGGAGAAGTGCGGGGTCTACTAAGAGTCGGGGGTGCCAAACTGCTTCAGTTCGGGAAAGAGGGGGCTCGGCCCACCATGGAGGAGTTAGGCATCAAAGTGGTCATGGTCGGCAAAAAAGGTGTTCCATGGGAGAATGTCGTGAGCTGCTTCAATCCGTGTTGGATCGTCTCAAGAACTCGGAACAGGTCGGCCAAGTGAAGCATGCAAAAATGATAGATACACTGAACAAAATTCATTACTTTCAATGCCATACCCGTGAGTGCATCGTGGTGGTCTGGTGAGGCCATAATTTTCTTTCAGAATATCCATTG
Organism: Pinus albicaulis; assembly: GCA_034641835.2. NCBI lineage: Eukaryota > Viridiplantae > Streptophyta > Pinopsida > Pinales > Pinaceae > Pinus > Pinus albicaulis. The sequence continues at coordinate 665,934,459 of CM076569.1, read as the reverse complement.
GGAAAAACTCCTCTCTTCTCTAGAAGAAAGAGGGAACTATTAGACAAATCAGGCTCTGAATTTCGCTTGCAGGCTGGTTATGACAAAGGCGGTGCTGCAAACCATCGCGCACTACATTCTTTCCCTATTTTCAGCACCTAAGGATGTCCTCGAGAAACTTAGAGACATCCAAAGGTAGTTCTTATGGTCTGGAAAAGCTGAAAAAAATAAATGGGCTCTGATGGTGTGGAGGAAGATTTTCAAACCTAAGATCCTTGGTGGTCTTGGTCTTCAAGACCCAAAAACTGTTAATAGAGATTGTGGGGCTAAGCTCTGGTGGAGATGGTTGAAGGAACCCACTACCCCCTGGGCGGTGCAATGGAAAGCCAAATATGTGGAGGATGCATCCCCCTAACTTAGTCAGATTGAAAGGGGAGATTACAGGGTCCCCTATTTGGAATTTTGCTTGGGAAAATAAGGATATCATCCAAGAACACTGTTTTTGGGAAATTCGGAATGGCCAAACAGCTTTCCTTGGGGAATATGCCTAGCAACAATTGCCTAAGTTGGATAGTCCTGAGTATCAACTTTTGAAGCAAAAACTTCAACAGGTGGGTAGAATAAAGGTTTATCATTATTGGACTAGCGACGACCCGAACCCTCAGTGGTGAAAATGATCCTTAGACCTTCCTTCCCAAGATGAAGCAGTCCTGCAGCAGACAAACTCTCTACATCAGAGGGTGGATAACAGGAAGGTGCGAATCTCGTGGGAGCCCGATCAAATCCGGTGGGGAAGAATGGAGGGAGGGGATTTTAACCTTAAGTAGGCAAGACACTACCTTGAAAAGAGAGACTTAGAGGAGAAAATAAACTGGCATGATAATGTCTGGGATCCCATACTCTGGCTTAAGATCAAAACCTTCCTTTCGCTACTTATGCACAGGAAAACTCTCACCTGGGAGAATCTGATGAGATAAGGGTTTACAGGACCATCGTGCCGTAGCCTCTGTGAAGCAGAGGAGGAAACGATGAATAACCTCCTGAACTCCTATAATTGGGTAGTTAATTTATGGGATTGGATGGCGGAGATTTTCCGTCAAACTGATAGAAGTAGGGAATTCATCCAAGACTCTATTGCAAGGTGGAGGACTAAGTATGTTGAAAATGAAACGGTTAACCTATTATGGCGTCTCGAGCCAGGGTTCCTTGTTTTCTTGGTTTGGAAAGAAAGAAACAGGCGCATTTTCCAGAATGAAGGTCGCCAAATTGACCAAATCCGAATTGAGATCATGAAGAATATGAGAGAAATGATGCTTACCTAGGTCGAAAGGGATATGAATGACAAGCCAACGACCGGTCATCAGCACATTCTGGAAATGTTTGGGCTTGAAGGTGCTAGTCCCCTAGGTCTGCCTGCTCGCCCTTCTGAGCCACCTCCCCCCTTAAAAGCTGGCAGCTCCCCATCCATGGTTTCTGTAAACTAAACTTTGATGGTGCGTCGCGTGGTAATCTGGGCTTGGCTGGTTTCATAGGGGTAGTTAGAAATGACAAAGGTGAGATCCTGCATATCTATTGCAGCTCTCTAAGTGAAGCCACAAATAACGAAGCGGAATTTTCGCTGGAACATGGTCTGAGGGTTCTGGTCCATTTGTATGGCAGAAACACCATTGTTGAGGGGGGCTCTTTCCTTGGGATTAATGCCGCTAAACGTCTGCAGAATGGGACTAAACCAAGTAAGGTCATTAAGCACTGGCGCCTCTCGCAGGCCACATCCCTTGTCCTTGCCCACATTTCGAGGCTAAACGGGATAGTGTTTCAAGCTGACCGCAGATCTGAAAACTCAATGGTGGATATTTTGGCAATTCATGGGGTGGAAAACCTTGAAATTGTTCTTGACGTCGGCTGGCAGGATGTAATACCTGATCGCCTGTGGAAGGAATGTGAACAGGTTGCCATGAAGGATATGACTAGATTATCAGAAGGGGAGGAAAAATCTCACACACTTGAGTAATTACGATTCATGTGGATCCTTAGTACATTTAATCTGATGCAGAGTCATTATCACCTCTGGTCCGGTGGTAGAGGTGGGAGGTAGCTAAAGCGTAACAGCAGGGATCAAGATGGGTACACCATCACCATCTATCCTATAATTTGGCAGGGTGATTTAATGAAAATGTGTGGTAATCCCACTAAGGATGTTCACACGGGGCTAGAAGATCTACCCTACTTAATGGATTATCATATTGACAGAAGGAATGATTGCAACAGTTGGGGATCTCCAGCCTGTTACCAAATTAATGGATTCCATATTATATATAAGTGGCAGGGTCGCCTAGAGGAAGGCATAGTTTCTGTGCAGAGAATCCAGGGTCTCTGTCTTCTATTTCTCCGTCTTCTTGCTCTCATCAATAAGCCCGGTGTTAAGGTGTGGTGGCATAATATGGTTCACTGTTCCTTGCGCAGATCCAAGGTTGTTTATGAGGTTAAGGCGGCCGAGGATGGTTTTAACAGGTACGTCTCCCGCAAAGGTAAACAGACCATTGAGATGCTGCAGGAGGCAATGGCTAAAGACCAAACAACTATGGACGATAAGAGCATTCAAGAGGAAGTGGATTGGATTTCAGACCTTGGCTTTGGCTTGGCATCTGAAAACCCTACTAGCTAAATCAATGAACACGCAGGAGGCTTCGAACCGGGAGGTGTTCCAAGCGGGCACTCTTGGGTCTGCCATAAATTTGGCCCATTTGGATACTTTAGAGGTTACCTTAAAATATTTGGTTGAGGAGATGAAGGTTCAGTCCAGGCGTCTTGAAGGTTTCGTGCAGATGTTTGAGACCTACCTCAAGTACATGGTGAATGTTTCCATCCAAATGCCTAATGCGACCCATAAGACCATTGTCATCCGTCGTTTCAAACCTCAGAAAGCCCTAAGCCAGGAGGTGGCAGCGAGTCCGAGTGCAGCTATTGCAAGTCCGAGTGTGGCTGTCAACAAAGAGGATGTGCCTATGGAGAATCATGACTAGTTTTCCTGTCTGTTTTTCTTTCCTTCCATGTGTTTTTAGTTTTATGTTTTTCTGTATTCGGCCTCTAGTTTCGGCTAGTTAAGCAATATTGGCCTTCTACTTGTGAGAAGGACCAAGTTTTGTAGCAAGTTTCAGGGGATGTCTAAGCCCTCGAAAGCTAAGTATAATGTCTGGTTTATGTTGGACGATGTTTTCCTATGGCAGGTCTAGGGAACGTTCTCATTTTGTACTGTTACCAGCTTGGCCATTTTTGTAACTCTATGTAAAATATTTAGCTTGGCTGTTTTTGTAACTCTATGTAACTTATTTAGCTTGGCCGTTATTGTAATTCTATGTAAAATATTTACCTTTTAATACAAACTGTTGACTTACACACAACAAAAAAGAAATTGACTATTGAGTAAGTACCCTTAAAAAATTTAAATGGTTATTTAATTAATTTTCATTAAATATATATCAAATAGGAATTAAATTAAAATTAAATCATGAAAATAATAAAATAAAAATAAATAAAAATAAAATATGATAAAAATTAAAATTATTAAAATTATTATATATTTTAAGTTAAATTAGTTGTTATATCATAAAATCTAGTTAATCTCACTCTTTATCTTTTTAAATCTCTTGCCACAAACTAATCTTTCATCTAAATAATATTTAAAAAAATTATAATTTTAATGTAATATTATTTAATAAAACATTAATAAATAATTCAAAAATTTATATAATCATTAAATTATTACAAAATAAATTAACAAATATTCCAATTTATTTTTTTCAAAAAGTAATAAAATTACAATCTAATCTATCTGAAAATTTAAATTACTGCTATTAACAAAAATTAAAATTGTAAAACAACATTAATAATTAACTCAAACATATAATTTCTAAATACTGATTTTTTTTTAATAAAAAATTAGCAATTTTTACAACACTAAATATTTAAGGCAAAAATCTGTTACACTTTCCATAGAATCCAAATAAATATTTAAAGCAAAAATACATAACACTTTCCATGGAATCCAAACATTATGGAAACACAACTATCAACCTAGATTCAGGTAGATTAATTTTTGACGAAACAAACTATTAACTGAAAACATCTGTATCATACTTTTATATTGCATACATTGGCTTCAAAATATAATTTTAAACATGAGCGTTGTTTTTAGTAAATTAAGCTTGTAGATATATTTGAATATATTTTAATCCCAGTTCTATAATGATTCACAATAACAAAATATTTTTAAGTTGAAACAGAGCATATCTATTTCTTTTCAAAATTTCAACCCTTAGTTTGTATTTTCTCAAATTTATTAAAAAGAATATATCATTACTTAATGTTTCTATTTTTTACAATAAATTTTGTTATATTATAAAATTATTATAATATAAAAATAAAAACAATTTTTTAAATATTATTTTAATAATAATTTAAAATATATAAATATATATAAAAACTTTAAAGATATAAGCCAACTTAAAAAAACACCTCTTATAATCACACCTACACTTATCTATGAAACCCTAAAGAAAAACACAATGCGTCATAACTGCTTTATTTTCTAGAGTATAACCGCAAGAATTTATCTTAGCATCAGGCTTTGAATTTGATTTATATATATCTTAATATGATTTTATTATATATATCTTAATATGATTTTAAAATACATTTGTCCGAAACGAAGATCTTAATAACTGCTTCTTCTTTTTTGTGGTGCAAGCATCTGGGAGAAGGAGCACCTATATATAGTTTCGCTGGGAATTGAAGTGTTTGTCGGCTTCACTTGAACGGTCGAGTGAGTTGAGTTGGTTGGTTGCCCCATAATCCACACATCATTATCTTAATATTAAAAAAGAATATTAAGATAATAGCATCAACCGATATTGTAAATGAGATAAGTATTTTTAATTATGGTAAACAAGTTAAGTATTTTTTTCAATTAAATTAAATTGTTTATTTTATTTATTTGAAACAATATTTTTTTTAAGTGGAATGAATTTGTTTAGTTTTTAAAAATTGGTAAAATTTAAAAATTAAATATAAAATTAGTGTAAATTAAGTAAGAATAATAATAATAAATAATTTTTAATTATAAATAAAAATAAATATATGTTCAATATATATTTTAATGAAAAATGTCTACCAAAACAATGAAATTTATGATTTAATTAGCATTACTATATATAAATGTATATGGCTTTTTTTGTTTGGGACATAATGAAATTCATAGTTTAATTAGCGGGTGTGTGTATATATATATATATGTTGTTTGTGAAAATGTTGGTTCTTCATAATAAAAATGTATGATGAGTATGAATTGTATTAATATAATTATATTGAGTATATTGAGTGTTAAGTTAACATGCTAAAAACCATATTAACACACTAAAGAAAATTTATAGCTAAATTAGCATCTATATTAATACAAGAAGGAAAATCCATGGCTAAACTAAAGATGCTAGAGAAGACTTCCTTTTCAATTAGACTAAGTTGGAGCGGGTTATCCCCTCTCTATTTAACTTATATAGGGACCTTCCCTATGACGCCATTATCTTTTAAGGAAACAAGTTCTACATATAGGAACCATCTCATATTCAACCAAATACAAAGTGGTACAATTTAAGATATACAACATTGAAAAATAAACAATTAGGCTATCTATTTTATACTAGTCAATCATTAACCACATCCTTTATGAAGTTACATATTTATTAAAAGTACATCAATATTGAAAACACCTAAATTTGAGATACATCGTCAATAACCATATATTACACTTCAACCATCATAACATTCACTTTTATAATATGGTCATTAAAATTACATCGATAAGCATATAACAAACTTTATGAATACACAAGGTATCATTCACCTTTTTTATTCATTGCTTTGTTGTTTCTTGTACTCCCTTACTGTCGTTTGCATCCATGTGTGAAGGATAACGTGTCTCGACAGAATGTTGGTGACTCGCCAGTTGACCTCCTAGCCTACTCCTTGGGCACTCTTCTTCCCCACAGACCCTTGAGATGTAATGTTGTTCTAAGTAGAAGAAGAAATAGTAGTTGATGGAGGCAAGCACTTGTAGCTCAAGAGGGTTGACTTCCATGCCTACTCCTTCGGTAATCTTTTTCTCCATATACCCTTGAGATGTAATGTGGTTGTAAGTAGAAGAATAATCACTAGCCGATGGAGGCAAACACTCCTAGCTTAGGAGCTCCCTCTCTGATGACCTACACCTCACGAAACTCACTATAGTCTTTGTAGTCAAGCCAATAGCAATATCTCATCCATCCAGCAATAGGGCCCACAAAGATCCCTCCACCCATATCTTTCTCCTTCTTTTATATGAGGCTTCATAGGGGACACTTGGAACTTCATTCAAAATAACTATTTTTATTAATTTAAAGTTTTGATTATTCACCTACCCATGTGTCACCCTCTCACCAAGTCTCTCATAATTTCTTTTACATAAATTCTTATTCAAAAATAATAATTTTCCTCACACCAAAATGACTCCCTATTAATTTTTTTTTTCATTCTCCACCCTCTTTTCTTAATGAGGCTGGACTATTCTAGGAGTAATGTTGCTAATTAACTTTATGCCCCTTTCTCCCCTTTTCTTATTAAAACCTTATGTACTTTCGATTTTATTTATATGCACTTTCTCTACCTAATATTTTCCGAATGTGGGAAGGGTAGAGTTCTTAATTGGTTCAATCTTTTATTTCTTCCTAATCCCCATTTACCCCAAGATTTACTCTTGTTTTAGTTTACTTGGTTTTAAAATCAAACTTACTTCATTATGTGAAATGATATGATTGCCTTATCTTAACTATATTCGAGCGGTTTCTTTTTTACGACGAGGGCGCCAAGTCGGTTGTGCTCTTCAAGAACTTCCCTCTAAAGTTCCAAGTGTGTCACACCAATTTGTTCTTTCTTGATGCCAAGGGTGCCAATTCAGTCATGCCTTCAAAAAATTCGCTTTGAATTTTTAAGGGTAACATGTCTCTTGCCCTTCAAATATCTAGTGACTACGAGGGGAAGAACTAGGTGCGACGATGGAGAACACTATCTTCTCCTACACTCCCCTCTATAGTGAGACTAATGGTACTAGGGATTGAAGAATCTACTTTGATGTGAACCCCTGTAAAATATTCGTGAGCGACCCAATCTAGGGCCCGCCCCCACAACATCGTGATCTTCAAGGCAAAGGTATCGCAATACTTCCAGCCCAAGTCACAACGGTGGAATCAGAAACATTGTCCCACCCATCCCATAAAGTTCCATTTATCTATACATACACATCACCCATGTGAGAGTCGTTTAACCAAGCAACTTCCATGTGCCTGCAACCAACTAGCATGTCATTAATATTCACAACAACAATTTAAGTTGAGCTTAAAATTTTGAGAGAATAATATGCAATTCAAATAAAACCATAGGTTGCTAACTCATCACATGGAAATGCATCTAGCTAGTCTCTTGCCACGGTCAATAATCTTTAGTAATATATGTTCATAATGTTAGTCATTGATATAATTGCATATGCTAAATCATCATCATGACGTAATCATGAATACAATCACTAATTGTATGCAAGAAGCTAATGTAAACAAGACAACATAATGAATCCATCACATATTCATCAAACATGTCCATCACAACTATTATCCTACTCTTAGGCTTAGTGGCATGAGACCATCCAACACCTAGAGAACGTAGATTAGGTAGAGAAATTTATGATGATTGAAGTATGTGTAAAGGTGATGGAACGACTATTGATTTTGCAATGGTAGAACCTTTGTTGAATCTCATTCATTAGAAAGGATTAATTCCCTTGGTAACTCTTTAAAATTACATCTTCACCCATGATCTGCTCATTGTCATTATATCTCAGCATGCTAGTGCCTTAATGAAAATGATTTTAGGTGATCTTGTGCCCATCCTAGATCAATGTACACCCCAAACCATCATTCTTTTCAACTTCACTAGTTGTAACATTAATGGGTCATAAGGCGTTGTACAAGTTGGTGACCATTTGACATGTGATTGTTGTCACAACCCCAAATGTCATCATCAAATCCAAGGACAAATATTATAATTAATAAAAAATGTTATTTTCTTGAAAATTTGTCTGCAATCTTTTAGTTCCCTAAAAAATATTATTATTATTAAATATGATTACTTTAATATTTAAACTAATTTTTTTGGGTTGTTTGTGACTTTAATATTTATTATTTTCTTTATGAATTTATTTGTTAATTCTAAATTTTTAAAATTATGGAATATAATTATTTTAAATTAGAAAATATAGAATAAAAATTAGAATCGAATGCACATTTTGACCTATATGTGCCAAGTCCAAGTTGCAATACATGAATGCATCCTGCTTGATTTTTTGAGTGTTTTTTGTTTTGTTTTTTTTTGTTTTTAATTTATTTCAGTATGCATGCCCTCCATGTCTATGATTATTTGACATAAAAGATTGTATGTTGTTTGTTGTGCTTGTAAATATGTCTGCATTGTTGTCTTGTCTTAGTTGCATATTGAATTACAAAAGTTGGTGCTAAAAAATCATTTCAATTGAATGCAAATTGTCATAAAGAATTTTTCTTTTGCTCAAAGGCACTTATAATTTAGAAGGATTGTAGAAGAATTCCCCAACCATGTTGAATTATTCTTGGGAGAATTTCTGGATAGTAAAAAATCTCAAATTAATATCAGTGTGACATATAAAAATAATACGTTAAAAATCATTTTAAATACTATTGAAGTTGAAATATATTTCTTAGAAACTTAATGAATGCGAGATTAAAATGAATATAGATTATTTCATTTGTTTTATAAACAAATTCACTATTTTATTATTATTAATGATAACATCATAATTAATTAAAGATGACAATTTTTTATGTTTTTAAATTATATAAATTAGAATCATAATTCATAATAATTGAATAAATAAGTAGAAATATATTTTAAAATGAAATAGTTATCAATTTTATTAGGCTAGTTTAATTATCTATTCATCTATTTTATATAATATTTAAATTTATAAAATAATAATTTTGTTATTATAGTTGCTTATTAATTCAGTTAAGTAATTAAGTTAAGATTTTTATTTATGTAAGGAAATTAAGATATATTTTCAATTTTATTATATTATTTTCTTTTCTTTTTTCAGAGAGAAAAAAACGCTGAATATATTAAACATATAAACATTACATATTCAAATAATCGAAATATCTCAAGCTGTGAGGATAACAGCGAGATTCCACCATCAGTTGCCCCAAAATTAACTGTTCAGAGTAAACAGATCAAATAGAGAGGGCATTCAGATATAATGGGTCATGATCCAACCCATACAAATAAAAGCCACCTATGAAAAAACAAACAGCCAAAATGGGATTACAAAAGGAAGGATATAGTCCGGATATATCGGCCATAGATATACGATTTAGAAAAAGATGCTCCAGATCATTCAGATAATGATAGAATTGCATATCATAAAGATAATAAGGGTTGCATAATAAAACGGCCAGATGCACTGATCGGATAGGCATTGTGAAGATAATGTTGCACGCTCGCTTGAAAAATCTTCACGCTCGCATTGCAGTCACCTGTATATGATATATGTCTGCGTGCTGATAAGGACAGGTGAAATGCCAATGAAATGATGAAATTTATAGAGCATGTGAACTGATCAGCCAGATGAACAGTTGTCCTGTAAGAGTGACAATAGCAACAAAAACTTATAAACCCGCTCGCTTGATTATATATCGCGCTCGCCTGTCATGCTCGCCTGACACGCTCGCTTGCAAAGACCAGAAGTAAAGGCACAGTAAATCATAAAACAAAACCATCCCCATTGATGCACAAATGATCTGTCATATATACTGAGCACAAAAAAGGATCATCCTCCATCCAGAAATAACGGACCCGAGACAGAGATAAATAACAAGGATTAAGGATGCTGAATGTGATACACCCCATTTTGAACACCGGATAGAAAATGAGAGACAATAATAAGGCCAAAATCCATCATGAGGCCCCTTTTTGACAATCTGTCCGCCCTAGTATTGTTTTCACGAAATATATGACAGATAGGGGGACTGTCCATTATATTCCAGAGCCGCCTGGTCCTATCGACCCAACCTTGGAGTTGTGGAGTTTCAAAACGAGATTCGTTTGAAATCCAACCTATCACCAGTTTGGAATCCCCAAAAATGTTAGCTACCCTAATTAATCAATTAATTAATTGAAATTGTATTTTTCATTTTTTAATCCAATAATAAAATAATATTATATTTTTAATTGAAATTGTACTTTTCATTTTTTAATCTAATTGAAATTGTACTTTACCCGTTCGAGGCAATTACTTGTTTCAAAATCGTTACTCTACAAATAATAGTTAATAATACAAAATACCATTAACTCCACTGTCATAGGTATTCCCCATTAATTTTTTATGACTAACCTGTTCCAATGCAACACTTTTTATGACTAACCTGTTCCAATGCAACACTTTTTAACTTTTTAAAAGTTGTCGGTTTGAATAGATGTGAGTCAAGCTGTAGTCCATAAGATTCATGCGAGTTCACCATTTTGTCGCGTTCTGCTCTTTTGCAACTCCAGTTGCACCCGCATTGTGCAACAACGTAGTTTTCTTTCACGCATTGTGTTCACGACATGTGGAAGGTGCAGGTGAGCCGTCTGAGTAGAGGGATGCAACTCCAGTTGCACCCGAAGATGGAAAATTCGATGTATCCCACACGGAAAGAGATGATTTAGACCATTAACAATTAACAATGTGGATCCCACATGCGAACAAAATGAGTTCATTACAAACAAGAATAGCTGCGGAGCAGCAAGTCCCTGCCAAGAGGGAGTGGGCGTTATTATCCCGAAACTAGAAACATTAAAAATAATGCAAAAAAGAAAAAAGAAAAAATATCCATAGGGGCTTATAATAAGATATATGTGAAACGCCAGGTTGTTTTATAAAAATAATGCACAAAATAAAATAAAATAAGATATCCATAGGGGCTTATAATAAGCTATATGTGAAACGCCAGGTGGTTTTGTGGAAAGGTTCCAACTGAAGCATATATTTTACATTACAAGGGCCATATGCATGCCATTTCAAGCAAGATTATTAGTCAATCTGATCGAGAAATTTTTGTATCATCATCCATTGAAAGCACATAATCTTTTGTTATGTGTGAGCATTTCAGAAAATAGAATAATTCATTACCATATATACATGGGATGCAGCTGTCAGGGTCAATCCAACGGCCCCTATCCTGATTGATAAAAGGAAAACAGTAGTTGGTGGATCCTACAGCAAACAGAACTCCAATTGGGACCTCTTTAACAATTCATCAGATAGCCAGGACCTTATTTTCCAATATGAATGACTAATGTTGAACGTCAAAAACATTTTAGTAGTTAGTCTGTAAAATCTACATTGGGTTCTTTGTAGTGATAGATAAGTATCTTCATTGGAGAATTTAATACATCTTTAGATTTTCCAATTCAGTGTTAAAAACTACGCTTCAATTGCTTTTGCATGCTTCTTCATAGGCATGTCTCTGTTAATAAATCTATAATTGATGTCTTTCTTTTTAAATATAGTTTGGGTAAATTGACTAAATATAAGAACCTGTAAAGTTGTACATCAGATACAAGTGTAGGTCAAACAGACATTGATTCTTTGATATTTGATCTGAGAGTGCACAAATATGAGATTTCCTAGAAAATCAAATGCACCTTAGCTCCTTTGTCCTCTTCTCTGCACTTGGCCAGATCTGCAAGTAAGGTGACAATTTCCTAGAAAATCAAATGCACCTTAGCTCCTTTGTCCTCTTCTCTGCACTTGGCCAGATCTGCAAGTAAGGTGACAATAGATTATTAAATTAATGTAGGCCCGAAAATTTATCTAATGTTTAATTAAAACAAATTATACAAAATTGTTCATTATTGTTTTGTAACACTAAGCATGGAGAACCAGGACGCATGTATTACATGTGTTAGTTATGTATTACAGGTGTTGTTTCCAGGCTTTTTAAACCTACAAAGTGATTGATGCCAAGCGTTATTCCCAGATTTATCTCTCGATTAAGTGTCAATTCAGCGGAGAAATACGCAGATTTATCTATAGACTATGCATATCGGTTAATTTTTTAGATCGATAATTGGTATTGAATGAGCTTCTGGATCAACTCATTCAATGGATAACATTGTTTCTGTTCTGAATCATAAACAATGTGACAATGACAAGAATTTGTAGAATAAGTTTTCTTCAACAAGGATTGAATGCTCTAGGGCTTAGTTTGGTGTGCAAAGAAGCCTGTATAGTTTTTCAATGTTTGTAATCTTAGCAATAGTATGCTGAAAAAGCAGTACACAACAGTCGCTCACAGCACAAAACAGTCGCTCGTTGAAGCTATCAAGTCAATCGGTGATAAACCATCAATTGCTGGTCAAGACACAAGTTTAACATAAAACCAGTTGATGTTGGCTCAAACAATCCGCTCAGCAATTGATGTTCGGTAGGGCGATGCTGCGGAGAATTTCTGCTACGCATCTCCATGGCGGATTGAGGCGAACGAAGCCGGCCATCAGGCAGACTGCACGACAATGCTTTCCAACATCTGGCATGAGTCTAGTATTTATGGTGGTGCCGTCCCCCTCTGTCGACATCTCCAGAAAGCGGCTCTCAATAATATAATGGGAAGTGTCTTTGGTCGACGGTCGGTGGATGCCGAGACTGAGAATAATCGTCGCGAGATGGTGAATGAGGGATTCGAAGGCTGGGGAAACCGCAGGCTTCCGCCATGAAGGTCTGTTCCTGCGGTGTCGAGACAATGTGTTGCCTGGGGAACGAGGCTTTAGGACCTCGATAGAGATCGATCCCGCACCCTGGCGAAAATCCGAGAAAGCTGCCGGGACTGGCAGCACCATGTGGCAGAGAAAAGACAAAGGAGCCCGTGCACCCGCGGTGGCACTGGGCGTTGGAGGAACGTGGCGGTGGGATTTTGAATGGAAGAGAATCCGCTTCAACAGAGCGCCATAAGCAAGCGCCATAAGCAGCACGCCGTGCTCGCTCCATTGCAGAGTCATTGCAGAATTTCCCTAGCAGCACATAAAGAAGCCATTGCAGAATTTCCAATAGAGTTTCTCTAACATCACAGACAGAAGCCAAGAAACAGAAAGAAGCCAGGCGCAAAGCCAGGCACAAGTCCAAAAAATAGATGACTGCTGTGACAACGCAGCACACCATTGTGTCACAGCACACTATTACATGATGGAAGTCGGTTGTGACAACACACAATTACATGCACACAAGCTATACCCCAAACATTACCTGAAATATTACCTCAAACATTTAATTCTTGCTAACTAATGTTAGCATTAGTTTGTATTTGGGACAATTTCGAAATACAAAACTGTTGTTATATGAACAAACATGAATTTTCATAGCATTTTGCCTCGATATGAGGCCAAATAAGACCTCAAAGTTTTCTATTAGCTGAACTAGCGGCGAGAGAAAGCTAATACGTTGACCAAACGGTGGATATGATGTAAATTAAAAAACATTGGGATAAATTGAGTTTATAAGCTTTGGTTAGTGTGCAGGGACTAATGAAAAGATCCATTTCGATTACAATAGTCCCTGCCATGCCGCAGGCGGCAGGGACTAATAACCTAATAACATCCTACACTTGTTTTTCATTATAAGATAAATCCATATCATGGCTTTGCAATTCATCCATATTAAGAATGCAAGGGGTATTTTCAACATCATTCTAGTATATGGTTTTATTTAGAATTTTTTCTTGGAAATTGTGTTTGATGATAATATAAGAATTTATTTTTCAGTTTGATATAATATAAATATTTGAAATTGTATTTGAGATGCTCCATGATGTTAATGGAAAATGTATTTTTGATTGTTTGCAAATAAAACTATGCTTTACATATAAATATAAATAACTTAAGAGCTCAAATAATGTTTTGACAACATAAAATGAGATACACAAACATCCAAAACTTGAATCATGAATTTGATGAGAATAATTTGAGTGTAAAGTGTTTTAATTGAAAGTAACAACATTAACAAGTATTTATACACGGTAATCAATTAAAGGTTGTTGTCAATAGCATGTATGTGTGTTTTCAATGGAAGATGAAACATATACATGGTTAATTAGCATTAACACAAAAGTAACAACAATGTTATACATGTTATGCAATGACTTTGCTTGAAATTATACATAATGACTTAATAGTTCAACATAACAAGACTTATATACATAGTGATGTATTAGATGGTGAATAACTAAACATATGTACAATAAAAATATGTGATGTCATATAAATGTAATCAACAATGAGTAACTAATCATATATACATGATGAGGCATGCCATCGACAACAACAAATAATGTTTGTTGTGGTTTGAAGATGTGAATGTCATTCTTGCCAGTCAACCCGTATTTTCCTTTGTGCATCTCTTTCATGGATGTAGATTGTTTTTTTGGGTAGTTTCCTTATCTTATGTAGCAAGATAATAGATAGACACAAATGATAAAGAGGCAGTGATTGTGGGGGAATAAGCCTCGTTTGTATATCTTGTAAGGTAAGTTCATGTTGATGAATTTCTCGGCAATATTCATAGAGCATGTTTAAGTATCTTGTATCCATATATGTTTTTTATGAAAAAGAGAAATGGTAATTGTTAGTGGACGTGTATGCTGAAAGCATATTATATATATATATATATATATATATATATATGTTTATTTAATTTCAAAGTAAATATGAATTTCTTTTCTAAATAAGAAATAAAATAACATGAGGTTAAATGTAATAGTAAGCAAGCACATGTGGAATTTGGTTAAGTAGCAAGTGATGTTTACCATGGGTAAATATGAAAGATAGAGTGTATGGTTGGCGAGAGTGTATTCTCTAGAGGAGATTTTGATGCAAGCAATGATTCCTCTTGTTGTCTACGCTTGAGATATGGATTTTCTTTCATACATGATATGTGTGAGAATGGAAAAGTTGGATTGATTCAAAGGTTTTGATAATGATATTACTCTTGTTGGGGTTCAAGAGAGGAGGTGTTTACACTATGAAGATTAGAAGAATTATCTGTAGGTTGATCTGGCAGATCATAAATTGAAAATGGGTTGAGTTGTACATCGTTGTAGTAGGAATAATTATTTAGTTTATATTCAAGTGCCACAAGTATACATGATTTGCAAACAAATAATTCATAAGCCTTTTCAAAAAGATTATGTCTTTTCACAATGAGGATGTCCAATTCAGAAATCATTCGAGGTAAATATTTGGCAATAGTATTGATGTCTTGGGGGAAGCTGATTGTATGAATAGTATATTTATATTGACCACCACGAGCATGGGTGACTTGTATAATGAAGTTCACACGTGTAATGAACGATAACATTGAATAGTTAAACGAACACACATTCAATTTATAGACATATAAATGATGGAGGAAGAATGAATTGACATTGCTACAAATGTTGATATTTAGGTTATGTAAATTATGAAGGGGTAAAAATACATATTTTGGAATTATTGAACAAGGGTCTTGACAAAATATATGTTATTGTAGAATCAAACATTGATAGAAACATAGTATGATAGTCAAATTTCGAGTTTGTTTTTATTCGATCATTAATGAACGATAGCACGAATAGATAAATAAGTAAACATTCAATTTATAAACATATAAATGTTGGAGGAAAAAAAATTAATTGAAGTTCCTACGGAAGTTGATATGTATATGATGTAAATTTTGAAGGAGTAAACATATATATTTTGGAATTATTGAAAAAGGGTCTCCTGAAAGAAAGTGTGTACCACAACAACATTGCCATATTTCAAATAATTACGGAACAATGATCTATACAGAGATGAAACTTCATGTACGAAACAATAGTGGTTTTTGCCACCATGAAGAAATTTCAAAGGCGACAAATAACGAGTCGTTATGCAATGGAAATTGCTTATATGTCTATAAGGACTTCTTTGCATGAAAATTCATATTGAAGTCCTTTTGAATTAACCAATATTGTTTGCAAGTGTTTGATGGCATTGAAGAAGTTTGTTTTGATGGAAAGTGTAAGTAGGAAAAGGTGGTCTGAAATTCTTCCACAGATTTCCTGGAGATCAGTTAGTTCGATAGAAAGAAGGAAGAAGTCTTTTTTTGTGATGCTTATGAACTCATTTCCAGTGTCATTGAAAGTTGTGACGTTTTCTAAGTGGTTGGTGTGGTCATGTATCTCAATTTTAAGTTTGTAATGGTAGTCACATTCTGGGAAGTCGTCGTTACACTTTGTGCAATGCCAAAGTTTGTTATAATGGTGCATCTTTTTTTTCATGCATTGCTTTCCATTGAAATTTAATGGACATGCAAGAAAATAGAAGCCGTTCATGTGAAGAGAAGTCATAGTTGTAAGAACTGAAAGCCATATTGCTTTCTTGAAGGCTTGCATGCAAGTAATTTCATGAATCATATTTTGTGTTAAGGCTCGTTTAGAAGCAACATTGTAGTTTCAACAAAAATATGATAAGAAGAGCTATAACCTATTTCACGGAACCATGTACGGAGTTGTTGAGTTTCTTCAATGTTTGGATCTATGACAAGAGTGCTAGTGGAGACTCTCCCTATGATGGTTCCATTGAATTAAGATACACGATCTCCTTTGATTGCAAGGATTGACGGGTTGTCAAAAGAGCATAATTCAACAAGGTTCCTTCCTATAGAGTCATAATGATCTCCCCATAGTGTTACATCAAGTTAAAGCCCGACTTATCCTTTAATGTGAGTGTTTTTATTAGCGTTTTAGTTCCAGGGCCTTCGTCAAATTGTCAAAGATGTTAAGGTGGAGCTAACAACACCAATAACATTTGCATTTGTATTTGAGCTTGCAGACTTGATTTCAGTGATAGTTTTGAAATGAAAGTGAAAACAAGAAGTTTAAGAATAGGAATCAACTTTATGTGATCGGCAAAATTATCTAGGATTCTTCATCTTTGTTGCTCCATAAAAGAATTTATTAAAAAAAAATATCAGTGATTCTTGTTCAGATTCTAGATTGTGCAGAGAGTCTATCTTGGTTTTCTCTTCTTTAGAATATACATCAAACCTTTTGTTTTATTTCCAAGTTATGTTCCAGTTTATTTCATTTCTCCTTTATCATTAAGATGGACATTTATCTTTTTGTTGACCAAGTTCTCTGTGACTCATTTAAATTGGATATTTGTCATTTTTTTCATTGGGTTCTGTGTATTTGCTTATAACTAGTTATTGATAATTTTTCCCATTAAGTTCCCAGAGGTTGAGTACAATTATTTCCTTTGTTCTCAAAGGGTATTGATTCCTTTTCAATTTCAACATTATGATATCCAAATCCAATTCTTTGTAATCATTTCAAAAGGGTGTCCATTATCATGTAGGATTTGAATTGTTTTATGAATTTTGTTGCATGCTGATCTTGATCATCTTGTTCAACTTCTAAAAATTTTAGTGGCGTGTCCTTTTCAGATCCTTTCACATGGACATTGACTAACATTATATCTCTCCAATCTTGTAGGAAGGTCATCAAACTCTCCCTTCTGTCTGCCCTGGTTACCAAAAACTAAAATTGTAAAGGGAGTGGCCAAAGCCCTGCCTTATTTACCTGAAAAGATGTATGTTCATGGAAATATTATGCCAAATAACATCCTTCTGAGGTATGACATGTAATCACACATAAAATATTTTGGACTAGAAAAACTACAAACACATGTCGATATCACTGGTTTGTAACTGTAGGTATCACCTATGAAGCATCATACCTGTATTTACATCCTTCCATCAGCCATGCCTTCATTTTACTAGTGTGATATTCCATGTTCAAAACCCAATGGTCGTGAATCACCAATTTTACTATGAAATCAACTGATGTTTCTCTCTCCTCTTAAATAAAAGGAATCTACCAGTAGCTTGTGACAGTGGGACATAGTCCTCACCAACTTGTGTATTTTTGTTTGCATGGGATTTTAATGTGAATATGTCGATTCCATTAATTCAAACCAAAAAAGGATTTTTTTTTATTTCAAACTGAAACATCCAACTTTTACTCTTTTGATAAAATTGACTTTCATCCATTGTGCCTTAGTACCATTAAAAATATCCCAACTATACTCAATATCAAGAAAACACTGAAACAATTAATGTGAATTTTTCCTTGCAATGTCAATGAAGTTGTTGTCCAAAATTTTCAGCTCTTACAGTGTTAAAGAGTGGGAAATTTGGACATGTAACGACATAAGGATAACACCACAAAAAAGAGAATAAATAATGCATCATTGATCCATCACTCAACAACACTGGTCCATCATTCAACTTTACTTAGACATAGAAATGACTCATATAGAGACCTCTATGATTGGTTCTCAACCACAACAAATTTCTACAAGCATCTCAGTTGCTTATGAAATGAGCAGAATCTCCTTAAAGATTTCAATGTATATACAATTGACGTTAATCTCCTTAAATATTTCAATATTTATACAATTGAGGTTAGTAGCAAAGCTTAAGGATCCAACTTAACTCCAAGCTAATGATGCATCCATGTTCTCTCATTTTACTTACAACTCATTCTCAGTTTTGATAAGAAGGTGATAGATGGTGTATTAATGTCGCAGTGATAGTGGATAGATTTCAATAGCAAGTTGGACCATAAAAAATTAATGAAAATCCTGATTGAAAATTGGTCTTTTTTAGTTCCAATATACTTATAATTTGCATATATACATGTGCTTCTCAACAACAAATTATAACTTATCAAAGCCATGAAAATGCTACATAGTTGTTTTCTTACTAAGACCATGAAATATGATAAGTGACCCTCTGCTTATATTTGTATTTTATTCTACATAATATCTTCTTAGTTGGAGAACAATTGGTTGTAGTATGTATATCAATTCCTCTCGAATGTTTATGTTGTTATAAATTGAAGAGGTCCATCACACAATATTATCGGTAAATTATATTTACTTGATGATTGCATTGAATATTTTATAGACTTTAGAGGTTGAACACATCATAACGACTCCATTTATTACATTACACTATCGTGATAACATTACATCATTATAGTATAGATTGGAATGATGGACATATTTATACTCTAATGTAATGAGACATCATTAATTTAAATAAGGTTAAAATTATGCATCCATTATACATTAGTTTAAATGCACAGTGACGTTTTTATTGGAAATTGGTTAAACATAAACTATTCACTCCATTCCACATGAATTTAAATGCAAATTGTAGTGATGAGAAAAAAAGATAATTTGTTGAGATAAATATAAATTTGGGATATTATTTATAATTGTGTTAAAAAGTTCCATGATGGGGGTGAGGAGTTCTCGTGGGAAAGTGGGGATTCACATGAATAACACATGGAGGTAAATAGTCGAGCTAGCCTCACGATTGACCCACACCACCTTGTGTACGATAGTCATTAACTTCGAGAATGAGAGGTTTCATTTTGCATCGAGGATAGTAGAGGGCGACAGAGTTTGGAATGATATGGAGGGTGGTGCAAGGAAGCAAGGGTCATTCTGTAGTGGGGATTGTTCAGGAGCCAGTGAGGGGAGTGTTGTGTGAGGACTTAAGTTTTGGAGGAGCTACCCAGTCAAAAGAATGACCATCTTAGACACAGGCGTTTTCGCCTTTGCTGGTGGGTCGAGGGAGCTGCTTTCTGGCGAATTGAGATGGGCAGTGGAAAGTCTATCCAGAGGGTGGTGTTTGGGAGACTTACGGGGATGGTCTGCAGACATTTTTGGGTTTTCGGAGGTGGGTTCAGACCAGGGTGGCATAGTATTAGTATTTGGCGGAAAGGAAGCATCATAATTCGACTTACTTGTCTGAGTATAGGGTCTGGGAGTGAAGGGTGGTGTCTTTGGGGAGCTGGGTGCGGCTTCTGCTGGGTTGTGGTGGGTAAATTTTTCAATAAAGGGGGACGATTGGATCTGGTGAAGGAGGTCTTAATCCCGATGGGCTATGCGAGGGAAATTCTGAAGTGGTGGAATTCAGTGCTGCTCAAAGGTGTCGAGCGTTTCAGAATGAGACTGGCTCCATGTGTTGGGAGGTCTTCTGCCTAGGTGCCGCCAAGCTCTAGAAGGTATGGTGTGGTTAAGTCACGAGCTCGAATTGTGATGGTATCTAGCATGGGAAATAGTAGTCCGGAGGATGGGAACATCGAGGGTTCGCATCATGGGGTCCTTGATAATAGAGGTGGTGGTGCTTGCAGGGGGAGTAGTGTGGGGTCTGCTAGGATTCAGGGGTGTCAAACTTCTTCAGTTCGGGAGAAAGGGGGCTCGTACTGCCATGGAGGATTTGGGCGTTAGAGTGGTCATGGTCGGCAACAAATATATTGCACGGGAAAATGATGTGAGGTGCTTCAATCTATGTTGGATCGTCTCGAGAACTCGGAACAGGTCAGCCAAGTGAAGCATGCAAAAATTATAGATACATTGAACAAAATGCATTACTTTCAATGTCATAGCAAGAATTTTCTTTCAGAAAAGGCCAAAAAACTAGAGAGTTAGATGACCCATTTAGAGGATCATGTTCAATGCTCCTTTCACCCTCTACTGCCTCCTAGTACTACTTCGCAAAACCCATCTTCCATCACCTCCAACTACTAGCATGGTTACAAGTGTTTTATGTGTACTATCTTTTTACAGGGCCTATGGCCTTTGAAATTCTGAATTGCGTCTCTATTTATCATTTTTTTCATTTTCATATGCTATCAACAATAGTCAACAAACTTGTTCAGGGTGAGACTACTTGCGGTTTTTCCTGAATGTACTTTCTTTTAACTCTATGAATAGAAACTTGACTTAAAAAAAAATTTGTGCCAAAAAGTTTTTTTTTTCTTGGTTATGTGGGTCTTAACATGACATATCGCCAAACCTTTGGTCTGAAAAACCGCGATTGAGGGGTATCTAAGCCATCAAAATCACCCGGGGATTGCACCCAACTTCGGCCACACCAACACTTATCATGGCTGGATTTTTTTTTGCCTTCGAAAAGATTGCAACCAGTGACCTTTTAATCATGAGTGTCTTAACAACACACTCTTTACCATCAAACCAAACCGTATTGGTGTACTAAAGGTTAGTTTCCATAATATAATTAACCTAAAATCTTTTCTAACCTATAAATTGATTCACTTATTAATTTATTAATTAAATTGATTGATTTGATTATAGATTTTATCTTTAACAAAAAATTGATTCCCATTAGATATTAGCATGAGAGAACATGGTAGTGAAATGTTGTGTAATATATATGTCTTTCTTTTGGAAAATACATCAATTTAAACCCAAAGTTCGGAATCAAAACATGAAAGTTAAACCTCATGTGGACCCCACACGTAAAGAAAATATTCGTTGCTAAACCATTAACTGTTTGGACCCCACGCACAAGAGAGAAAGATTCGTTGTAAACCATCAACCGTGGGGACCTCACCCACTGAAGATCAAATTCCCCAAGGAGTTCCTTCAGTGCACCTACTACGGGTGTGTTAAATTGAAATATTTTATTTTCCTGCTACATGCGATGGTGGTGCAAGCATCTGAAGGATCTATATATCTCCGGAATCCCAAATTTTCTCCCCTTACAATTTCCTCCATTTCTAGTAGCCTCTTAGAAAATTCGTTTTACCCTCTTATTTCGAGTGTCAGTGCTTCAGTTCCAAGTTCCCACTCTCTATTTCTATGACATTTTAGTATTCACATACCCAAACACCTCCATCCTCGTTCCCAAAACCCACTCTGAAATTCAAGTCGTTCAAAATTAACATGGGTGGCATTGATTTGAAAGGCTGCGATTAACAGGTGATTCATTCAAATATAATGTGTATGATGTTTTACCTGCGGTTTCAATTGCCAAGAGCTATACCTAACATGCATATGCATATGATGCTTTGTTTTTGCTTCCAATTACTTATTTATTTTAAATTTCTGGGTCAATGACTGGTGACGAGGGTCTGTTGCTGGATGAAGTTGTCAAACGTGTGGTGGAACTAATGGCCGAAAAGAAACAATTGTTTGTGGCCAGAATCTGACCGGTTTAGATGACAAAACTGAAGATTTTGAAAACTACGTGTTAGCACATAAGCTGCAGGGAAGTTTAGGTTGTTGGCATAGTTCGGTTGGTGGAGTCAGGAAGACGACTTTGGAAAAATAGATTTTCAATAGAAAGAATTCAAAGTGCAGCAATTCCTACTTTTTATCAGATGTAATAGAAAATGCAAGAATGTCATTACATTCCTTGCAGAGTAAACTTTGAAGGTTTGTTTCATTTGGATCTGCAAATAGACGACATTCATCAAGGTATAGAGTTACTTTTTACAATATCTCTCATCTTCTAAAATATTTTTAATTTTAGATGACATAGATCATGTTAGCCAGGTAGATGCTTACTTTACCAAGACCAAATGCCTTACAAAGGATAGCTTAATTCTGGTTACATGTCGGGAACAAGGTCTAGCTAGGTCAGGGGTGGAAGAGTCATCCATGTATAAGTTAACAGGCCTTCCTTACCAACATTCGCAACATCTCTTTTGCGTATATGCCTTCTGTCAGCTATCCACACCCGGGGGTTTGACAATCTGGTAAATAAATTTCTAATGGCATGTGATTAGTTAACATATCATTAACAGTGTTTGGGCACTTCTCTATGGAAATCACCACAAACTCGACAGGGACACTGCATACTATCACAACTCCCAGTTGATATAAAGGATAAATTAAAATTAGTTATGATAAACTTAGCGAAGAGGAACAGCAAATATTTCTAGATATAGCCTGTTTTCATAGGTAAAGAAACGAATAATTATATAATAGTATGGAATGGATCAAGCTGGCAAGGTTCGTTGGGGTTCAAAAAAATTTGCAACTTAAATACCTTGCAAAAGTGGACGACAAAGATGTCATACATATGCTGATCACCCGCGTGATTTGGGAAGAGAAATTGCAGAGAATAAATTACCACGCCGTCTTTGGCGTCCCACGGTGGCAGAGTAGTAGACATTAAAGTTTTCAAATTGCATCCACGTGTGAAGGATAAACTTTGAAATTTTGTTCAAACCTCAAGAGCTTAACCTTGCAAAAAACATGGCATCATTGTTGAGGGGGGACTCTTTGTACGGTGTTAAAAATGTCGCCAAACATCTGTAGAATGGGACCAAACCAGGTAGGGTCATTAAGCACCAGACCTCTCGCGAAACACGCCCTTATCCTTGCCTACATTTTGAGGCTAAACGGGATAATGTTTCAAGTTGTCCGCAGATCTGCAAACTCAGAAGCCTTGGATATTTTGGAAAATCATGGGATGGAAAAGCCTGACGTCATTCTTGATGCCCGCTTCTTGGGACGTGACACTTGATCGCCTGCAGAAGGAATGTGAACAAGCTGCCATGAAGGATATGACGGATTGTCAGAAGGGAGGACAAATCTCACGCACTTGATGATAGGCTTCTGTGGATCCTTAGTACATTTAATCTGATGCAGAGTCATTATCGCCCCTAGTCCAGTGGTAGAGGTGGGAGGCGGCTAAAGCGTAACAGCAGGAATCAGGGTAGAGGTACACCATCACCATCTATCTTGTAATTTGGCAGGAATGATTTGACGAAAATGTACAGCAATCCACTAAGGATGTTCGCACGGGGCTAGAAGATCTACCCTACTTAATGGATTATCGGGCTAATAGAAGGAATAGTTAGCAGTTGGGGATCTCCACGACTGTTACCGGAGTAAACGGGTTCCATATTATGTATAAGCGGTAGGGTCGCTAGAAGGAAGACGCAGATTTACGTATGAAGAGAGTCCGGGGTCTGTCTCCCATTTTTCTCGTCTTCTTGCTCTCATTAGTAAGCAGGTGTTAAGGTGCGGTGGCATAATATGGCTCATTGTTCCTTGCGCAACTCCTGGGCTATTTTAAAAGTTAAGGCCGTCGAGGATGGTTTTAACGGGTTCGTCTCCCCGCAAGGTAAGCAGACCATTGAGACATTGCAGTGACGGTGGCTAAAGACGAACAGCGCGGGAGCGATGTAGCCGTGAGAGGAAGTGGATTGGACTTCGGACCTAGCTCCCGCTGCCACCACGCCACACAATTCCTACGTACCCGGGCTTTGACGAGGAGAATTTGAAAACCCTACTAGCCCAATCGACTCAGTTTTTCGGGAGGCTTTGAACCGGGCGGCATTCCCGGGCACTCTTGGGTCTGCCATAAATTCGACCCATTTGGATACTCTGAAGGTGACCTTGAAATCTTTGGTTAGAGATGAGAGAGGCCAGACACACATCTTGAAGGTTTTACGTACGGAGATGTTTTGAGACCTACCTCGAGAACGTGGTAACATCAAATGCCTGGTGTGACCCATAAGACGATTTTCATCTGTAGTTTTCAAGCCTAAAAAGCCCTAAGCTAGGAGGAGAGCGGCTGAGTCGATGTGGGTATTGCAAGTCGAGTGCGGCTATCAACAAAGAGGATGTGCACAGCTGGAGGTGTGGCGATTTTTCTGTCTGTTTTTCTTTCTTCCATGTGTTGTTGGTTTAATTTTTTTGAGTATTAGAAGCCTAGTTTTAATTTGGTTAAGCAATATTGGCCTTCTACTTGTGAAGGACCAAGTTTTGTAGCAAGTTTCGGGGATGTCTAAGCCCTTAGAGGTGATATAATGGTTATGTTGGACGATGTTTTCCTATGGCGGAGTCTCGAGAACGGGGGTTATCGTTTTATCTTGTTGACTTAGCTGATTTTGTAACTCTATGTAAAATATTTAGCTTGGTAGTTTTTGTAACTCTATGTAAGTATTTTGCTTTTTAATGCAAGTCTTGACTTACAAAAATAAAAATAAAAGATTGACCTATTTGAGTAAGTACCCTTCAAAAATTTGAATGGTTATTTAATTAATTTTAATTAAATATATATCAGATGAATTAAATTAAATTTAAATCATGAAAATAATAAAATAAAAATAAAATGATAAAAATTAAAACAATTAAAATTATTATATATTTTAAGTTAAATTAGGTATTATATCATAAAATCTAGTTAATCCTACTCTTTATCTATTTAAAATCTCTTGCCACAAACTAATCTTTCATCTAAATAATATTTAAAAAAATTATAATTTTAATATAATTATTTATTTAATAAAACATTAATAAATAATTCAAGGATATATAATCTGTTAAATTATTACAAAACAAATTAACAAATATTCCTATTTATTTTTTTCAAAAAACAGCATTACAATCTAATTTATTTGAAAATTTAAAATTCTGCTATTAACAAAAATAAAATTGTAAAACAACATTAATAATTAACTCAAACATAATGACCTAAATATTTTAGGATTTTTAATAAAAAAATTAGCAATTTTTACAACACTAAATATTTAATAAAAATCCATTACATTTTCTATAGAATCCAAATAAATATTTAAAGCAAAAATACATAACACTTTTCATGGAATCCAAACATTAAACACAACTATCAACGATTCAAACAGTTAATTTTTGACAGAAACAACTGTGCTTTGAAAACATCCATGTCATGCGCATATTTACATACGTTGAAATATTTTTAAGTTGAAAAATAACATATCTATTTCTTTTCAAAAATTGATTGCTTAATTTGTATTTTTTTCAAATTTGATAAAAAAGTTATATCATTACTTGGTGTTTCTATTTTTTAACAATAAATTTGGTTATATTATAAAAAATTATAATATAAAAATAGAAACAAAATTTTAAATATTATTTTAATAATGAACCCATTTATTTTTTAGCATCAACCAACGAGATAAGTATTTTTAATTATTGTAAATAAGATAAGTATTTTTTTCATTAAATTAATTTTGTTTAATTTAATTAAAATAATTTTATATACTAGTCAATCATTAACCACATCTTTTATGAAGTTTCATATTAATTAAAAGTACATCAATATGAGAAAACACCTAAATTTGAGATACATCATCAATAACCATATATTACAATTCAACCATCGCAACATTCAACTTTTATAATATGGTCATTAAAAATACATTGATAATCATATAACAAACTTTATGAATACCTGATGTATTGCCTTTTTGTTCATAGCTTTGTTGTTTCTTGTACTCCCTTAATTCTGCATCCATGTGTGAAGGACAAAGTGTACAAAATGAGAATGTTGGTGACTGGTCGGTTGACCTCCTAGCTATCATGGGCACTCTTCTTCCCACCCTTGAGTCTTAATGTTGTTCTACGTGAAGAAGAAATACTAGTTGATGGAGGCAAGCTTTTCATGCTCAGAAGGGTTGACACTCCTTGCATACTCCTTAGGTAATCTTCTTTACAGTTATGATATGTAATGTGGTTCTAAGTAGAAGAAGAAATACTAGCCGATGGAGGCAAGCCCTCCTAGCTTAGGAGCTTCCTCTTTGATCACATCCACCTCACCAAACTCACTATAGTCTTCGTAGTCAAGCTGACTAGCAATATCTCATCCATCCCAGCAATAGGGCCCACAAAGATCCCTCCGGCCATAGCTTGCTTCTTTTATATAGGGCTTAAGCGGACACTTGGAACTTCCATTTTAAAATAACTACTTTATTAAATTTAAAGTTTTGATTATTCACCCACCCATGTGTCACCCTCTACCAAGTCTCTGTTCTTTTACTTAATTTCTTATTCAACAATAAAATGGCTCCCTATTAAATTTTTATTTTCATTCTCCACCTCTTTGTAAAGAGGGTTGGAATATTCTAGGAGTAATGTTCCTAATTAACTTTATACCTTTCTCCCCTTTTGCTTATTAAAACCTTATGTACTTTCGATTTTATTTATATGCACATTTCTCTGCCTAATATTTTCCAAATGTGGGGAGGGTAGAGTTCTTAATTGGTCCAATCTTTTATTTCTTCCCAATCCCCCTTTACCCCAAGATTTACTCTTGATTTAGTTTACTTGGTTTTAAAATCAAACTTAATTCATTATGTGAATTGATATGATTAGAATTACCTTATCTTAACTATATTTTGAGCGGTTTCAACATGATGAAATTTTCAAGTCGATTTAATGCTCTTCAATAACTTCCCTTTGAAGTTCCAAGGGTGTCACACCAATTTGTTCTTTCTTGATGCCAAAGGGTACCAATTTGGTCATGCCCTTAAAAAATTTCCCTTTGAATTTGCTTTAAGGGTAACATGTCGTTTGCCCTTCAAACATCCGTGACTACGAGGAAGAACTAGGTGCAAGATGGAGAACACTATCTTCTCTACACTCAGCTCTATAGTGAAGACTTCAATGGTACTGGGGATTGAAGAATCTGCTTTGATGCGAACCTTTTTGTAAAATATTTGTTAGTGACCTTGTCTGGGGCTTGCCCCCACAACATCGTGATCTTCCAAGACGAAGGTATCGAAATACTTCTGACCCAAGTCATGGTGGAATTAGACATTTTCCACCCATCCCATAAAGTTCCATTTATCTATACATACACATCACCCATGTAGAAGTCGTTCAACAAGAAACTTGCTCACTGCAAACCAACTAGCATGTCATTAATAGAAAGTATTCACAAAAACAATTTAAATTGAGCTTGAAATTTTGAGAGAATAATATACTCAGACTCAAATAAAACCATAAGTTGCTAACTCCTCACATGGAATTCCATCAATTTGGTCTTACCCACAGTAATAGCTCTTTTATTAATATATATTCATAATGTTAGTCATTGATATAATTAACATGTACTAAATCATATATGTGTTATGAACAATGTCCTTCAATTGTATCACAGCTAATGTAAACAAAAGAACAACATAATGAATCCATCACAGTCACCAAAAATGTCCGGCTATTATTATCATAATCTTAGGCTTAGTGGCATGGAACCATCCAACACCTAGAGAACCTAGACTAGGTAGAAAGACACATGATGATTGAAGTAGCCATGAAGGTGATGGAATGACTATTGATTTTGCAATGGTAGAACCTTTGTTGAATCTCATTCATCGAGAAAGGGTTAATTCCTTGGTACCTTTTTACGTTACATCTTCTTTTTTGTGATACTGCTCATTGTCACTATATCTCGGCATGCTAGTGCCTTAATGAAAATGATTTTAGGTGATCGTGTGCACCCATCCTAGATCAATACATATGTTAAACCATCATTATTTTCAACTTCACTAGTTGTAACATTAATGGGTCATAAGGCATTGTACAAGTTGGTGACCAAGTGACATGTGATGGTTGTAGAGCTGAGCTAAACATCACCACATCAGGAAAAATATTATAATTAATAAAAAATGTTATTTTCTGAAAATTTACACAATCTTTCCCTAAAAATTATTATTATTATTATTAAATATGATCACGTTAATATTTCAACTAATTTTTTGGGTTTTATGACTTTAATATTTATTATTTGCTTTATGAATTTATTTTTTTAATTCTAAATTTTAAGTCACTAGTTATAATTATTTTAAATTAGAAAATATAGAATAAAAATTAAAATCAGAATACTGAAATTTTGACCTATATGCGCCAAGTCCAAGTTGCAATACATGCATGCATCTTGCTTCATTTTTGAGTGTTTCTTGTTTTGTTGTTTGGTTTAATTTATTTCGGTATGCATGCCCTCCATGTCGATGATCATTTATTTATAAGCTTCTTGTATTTTGTGGTTGTTGCATCAAGAGGCACATTCTACGGTATGACCCAGTGTGTAAGTATGTGGAAGCCAAAAAATGTGACTTGAACAATAACTTTCCATAAGCATATAAATGAACAATCAAAATTTATTAAAAATAATTTAAAGGGCTAGAAACTTAAAATATGAAGAGTTTACTAACACTCAAAAACAAGATAAGATAAATAAATAATATATGGTAAATACGTGCATATAGATAAACCATAGGTATGGTAAATAAAACCTCTTTTTATATTACTCGGGAGGTATGGTAAATAAATATAAATATAAATAAACTAGAGGTATGGTAAATAAATAAAACCGTTTTATATTTACTCAATAAACCACTTTATATTTACAAAAACTCAAAAACGGTTTTATTTAGGTGAAGCCCATGGGACAAATTATTATTAATACCATGGGCCAAATACCTTTGGATAAATTATTAATAATACCATGTGCACCATCTGTAGACTAAAATAATATATTTATAAAATAGGTATGATAAATAAGTAAATATAAAAGGAACATCAAGAGGTAAAGGAAGTAAATAGAAATAAAAATATATCAAATACGATTAGAAATCAAAAGATCTGATATATGAAGTATAAAGGGTCAAATACCATGGACAAATTATTATTAATACCATGCCAAAAAAACATTATTAACCCTAACATTAATATTAAATATTAATATTAAATTAATATGTGAGTGTTTAGATTAATAAAATATTAAATTTATTATATTGTAATAATTAATATATATGATATATGATAGAGGTGGAGAAATAGGGGGAGTGATGACAAGGGAGATATGGAGATAAATTGAAGGAGAAGGAGAAGAGGAATGAAGGAAAGAGAGAGAGAGAGAGAGAGAGTGAGAAAGAGTGAGAGAGTTAGAAGGAGTAAGAGAGGGAGAGAGACATAAAGATGGAGATGGGGAGAGAGATAAGGAGAGAGGGAGGGAGAGGGAGAGGATTGAAGGAGTGAGAGTGAGAGAGAGAGAGAGAAAGAAGGGGGAGGGAGGGGTAGGAGAGAAAGGGAGAGAGAGAGAAAGGATGAGAGGAGGAGGAGAGAAGGAGGGGGATAGAGATGGAGGGCGGAGCGAGGGAAAGGAAGAGAGAGAAAGAAATACATAGAGAGGGAGTGACACGGAGATGGAGAGAGAGTGTAAACATGGGTGGGATAAAGAGATACATAGCAGTGATGGAGACAAGGGAGAAGGAGAAAGGAGGCGTGATGGAGACGAGGGGGAGAAGGATAAAGGGATAGAAATAGTAAGATGGAGACAGAGATAAAGTGATGGAAAGAGAGAGAGAGAAAGAAATATAGTTGTGGGGTCGACAGAAAGGAGGTGAGAGAATGATAGGGAGAGGAAGTGATGGGGGAAGAGAGGATTGTCGAGAGAGAGAGAGAGAGAGAGAGAGAGAGAGAGAGAGACGGGAAGATAAAGGGAGGTAGGGAATAAAAAAAGGGAGAGAGAGGAAGGAAAAGAGAGGGGACTTGAAGAGAGGAGGAGAGAGAGGGGAGGAGAGAGGGAGGGATAGAAATATGGATTTGGAGGGGGAGAGGAGGGATTGAGAGATGGAGAGAGAGAGAGATGGGGAAAGAGAGAAATGGAGGTAGGAGAGAAAGGGAGAGAGAGAGAGGAAAGGAAAGGAGAGAGGACTGAAAGGAGAGGAGGATAGAGGGAGGGATAGAAATATGGATTTGGAGGGGGAGGGCGAGGGAGGGATTGAGAGATGGAGAATTTGGATGAGGAGAGAGGAGGGAAGAATAAATACATAAGAGAGTGAGTAGTGGAGAGAGGGGGAGTGACAAGGGAAGATGAAAGAGGGGAGTGTGTATGTTTTGGGGTGAGATAAAGATACAAATAGGGAGAGATATGGATAGAAGGGGAGAGAAGGAGGGGAGAGGCATATGGTAACAGGGGTGGAAGACGAAGATAGAGAGAGGGGGGGGAGAGAAAGGAAGAGAGAGAGGGTGAATAGAGGTAGGGAAAGAGATATGAATATATAGGAGGGAGAGAGAGGGGGAGGGGTAAGAATAAGAAGCATGAGAAGGTGAAGGTGGAGAGAGAGAGAGAGGAGAAAGCGTAGCGGAAGGAGAGAGATAGAGCGAGAGAGAGAGGGAGGGAGAGAGAGAGAGAGAGAGAGAGAAGAGGGGTGATAGATAGATATAGATTGGAGAAAGAGGTTTATGTTTTGGAGTTGTTTATGGAGAGATAGAGTGAGATATAGATATAGATGTAAGGTGAAGAAAAAAAGATAGATGGAGAGAAGGAGTGAGGGACAAGGAAATTTATAGATATGGAGTGAGAGAGAGTGTGTGTATGGTGGGGGGTGAATAAAGAGAAAAAGAAGGAGATATGGATGGATATATAGATATATGTGGAGAGATAGGGAGAGAAAGGGTTTCTTGCGGTAGATGCATTGATTTTAGTGTAGATGTTGATTTCTAATCCTATTTGATTTCTTGCACTAGATGAAT
Organism: Pinus albicaulis; assembly: GCA_034641835.2. Classification (NCBI taxonomy): domain Eukaryota; kingdom Viridiplantae; phylum Streptophyta; class Pinopsida; order Pinales; family Pinaceae; genus Pinus; species Pinus albicaulis. Next base: position 665,903,187 of record CM076569.1, on the reverse strand, counting down.
TGATTTTGGTGTAGATGTTTATTTATAATGATATTTGATTACTTACACTGATGGATTGATTTTAATGTAGATGATTTCTAATCCTATTTTATTTCTTGCACTAAATGCATTAATTTTACAGTGTAGATGATGATTTCTGAAATCTATTTGATTGATTTCACTAGATGAATTAATTTTTAATCATGATTTTGATTTTTGGTTATATTTGATTTCTTTCACTATATGAATTCGTTCAATGTAGATTATTTATAATCCTATTTTATTGCTTATGAATGGATTGATTTCAATGTAGATAGTGATTTCTGACGTCCTGTTGATTTCTTTCACTAAGTGCTTGATTTCGAGTGTAGATGGTGATTTCGATCTTATTTGATTGCTTGCACTGAATGCATTAATTTCAATGTAGATGTTGATTTATAGTATATTTGATTGCTTGCCTTTGAATCATTGATTTAAAGTAGATGATTTATAATCCTATTTGATTTAACGCACTAAATGCATTTATTTCGGTGTAGATGAGTGATTTCTAATCTATTTGATTGCATGCACTAGATGCATTGATTTCGATGTGAGTATTTTAAATCTATTTTCCTACTTGCATTGGAGCTGTTATTTAGTGTAAATGTTGATTTCTAATCATATTTCATTACTTGCATTATATGCATTGATTTTAGTGTAGATATTTGTTTTCTATTATTATTTGATTTCTTGCATTAGTTGCATTTGATTTCGGTGTATATGTTGATTTATAATTTGATGTATGATGGGCACATTATTTAAAGTCATTGGATTAATAGTGTGTGCAATAGGTTTCGGTGTAATAAAATTATTGACAATGTACATTGATTTTTTCATTATAGTTAACTATTGTTTTGGAAACAAGAAAGACAGGTATGATGTTTCTACAATAGCTCGGCTAAATGTTAAATGGTTTATGATTCTTGTGGTTTTTCAAATAATCAATTTGAAAATATGACAAAACTAACATGGGTGAAAATAAGAATAGTAGAAGAAAATAGTTTGAAATGGATCGGAATGAAGACTTCGTAGTCATTACATTCTTATTATTCACGATTCTATCATTCAATATTGACTACATTGTCACTTTGTGTTCAAAATTTTATTTCATCGTAAAGTTATGCACAATATTTATCATCTCAACAAGCTGAGGTAACTAATCAAATTTAAGAAGTAAAATGACTCAATGAATCTTTAGACGTATTTAACATATTGAAAATAGGTTGTGTAATATTAGATGTATTTACATATTATTCATAAAATTAAGCATATGTTCGTCATATTATCGATAGATTTTCCTTTGGTCGCACCACAATGGAAACCGGCCTAGATCCATCTTAACTCCGGATCTATCAAGCGCCGAGAGGATCAAATATCTCAAGGTGAAAACCTTTCCTCAAGTTTGCACGCCAAAAAAGAGGTTTCTCAGGGGTTGTATCCCTCGACCTGTTAGATCCGGACTCACTAAACAGTAAATATGTCTACATTGTTATCTTATGTGGTGCATATTGAATTACAAAGTTAGTGCTAAAAAATCATTTCAATTGAATGAAAATTGTCACCAAAGTTTTCTTTTTACTCAAAGCCCACTTATAATTTAGAAGGATTGTAAAATAATTCCCCCACCATGTTGAATTATTCTTGGGAGAATTTTTGGATAGTAAAAAATGTCAAATTAATACCGATTATGACATATAAAAATAATACTTTAAAATCATTTTAAATACTATTGAAATTGAAATATATTTCTTAGAAACTTAATGAATGTGAGATTAAAATGAATATAGAGTAATTCATTTGTTTTGCTAAATAAATTCACTATTTTATTGTTATTAATGATAACACCATAATTAATTAAAGATGAGAATTTTTATGTTTTTAAATTATATAAAGTAGAATCATTCAATTCATAATAATTGAATAAATAAGTAGAAATATATTTAAAATAGAAATAATAATTTTGTTATTCTGATTATTCATTTAATTATTAAGTAATTAAGTTAAGATTTTTATTTATGTGAGAAAATTAAGATATATTCTCAATTTAATTATGTTACTTTTCATATTGACCTTTTTGTAAATTCAATCAATTAATTAATTGAAATTGTACTTTTAATTTTTTAATCCAATAATGAAATAATATTATATTCTCCCTTAAACACTGATAATATTGAGATGTTAAAATTAATTATAAAAATATCTTGGAAATTACCACAATTTAGCAATTCTATATTTCTCTTCTTGCGTTCAAGGCAATTGCTTGTTTCAAATACCTTTCTGCACATAATAGTTAATAATACAAAAATGCAAATGACTCCTTTGCGGAATGGGTTTCCCACATTTCTGCAGTATTCTTTGTGAAAGGGTATTCCCCATTAATTTTTTATGACCAACCTTTTTTTTTGAAGGAAAAAATGTTAATATATTAAAAATATATGAGTACATGATCATCAATACATTCTCAAACATTATTTAAAACGTAGAAAACTATATACCAAATACATCAAGAATACACTTCGAAGAGAAGTAATTCGATGTTCCATGGCCAACAACATTACGGATAGTATAAAAACATATCCACGAGATCATCACAGCTATACAATGAAAAGAGCCAAATGAAGAAAATATCGGCACATCATATTCATGATAATAAAGAAATAAAAGATGAAAGCGAAATGAAAGAAGCAAAACTAAATCGGGCTTGCTTGTAATACATCATGCACGCATGACAAGATAAGTCCTTGAACATAATACTTTGATCCACATGAAGAAGAAAAAAACGTACAGACTGTACCAAAACTCTGCACAACAAAACGGGCTCGCTTGATGAAGAGTCACGAAAACAAAATGGCACCCGAAAAATGATAGGTTTGGTCCCCATGATTGGGGGAGATCCGGCCCCAACTCGATGGGAGATCCGACACCATACTACATCCGACGCGAAGACACCGTGAGTCCTTGAATCAAAGGGATCGAAAGGATATGATATGTCACGATGAATAGAGAATACATAGAGCAGCCCACCCCAGGACCTTGTTACCGTGCGGCATAAGCCCAGGAGTGAACGATAGATAACTTCGGGATCCATGGTGGTGACCAAGGAACATTTGAAAATGAAATAGTGGCATTGGAGTCATAAATCCTGATATCAATTCGGCATGCCCGAAAAGCAGCTCTTTTCTGATCATAGCGAATGATATAAAGATGGGGAGATCTGCGAGAACAAAACCCTTTGACATAACAAGAGTCGCCGGATCGAAAATCTAGCGTCAGCCATCGGCTTGAAACTCGGAGCACTGTGAGGTGGTGAAATCGGTAGGTGAGCCGGTGCTTGTTAGTGGGTGACGGTCGGTAGACAGACACACGTGTGTCATTAAAAGTTGAGTTGGTGAACGATTATATCATTAAATGAAACAACCATCCACCAGGCCAATAAGTCAAATGCTTTGACGATGTCGGGCGGATGAAGTGGGAGATTCAAACGAGTTCACGAAAATCAGTGCCAAATTAGCCGGAGAAACGAACGGCCCCAACCGGGCTCCGCCCGAGAGACCCCCCGGCAATGGCGGCACTCAGCAGTGGCCGGGGAAATCCACCATCACCCATGAGTGAGTCCCCGAAGAGCGGAAAATAAGCACCCCACAACATGTTTAGTAAACCCCATAAAACTGGATCAGTTGCTTCAGATCTTGAATGGAGGAATGCACAAAGATAATCACGATCCACACACCGCTACCACAATCCAGGGAAGAAAACATCGACCCGCTTCCGCATCGAAGAGGTCAACACCACGCCTTGCATTGGCATTATGAGTTGCATCCAAACTTCGTTAGTGTCCCCTCGATGCCAGGAACTGTTAGCTGCTTCAAGATTTTGAATGGTGGCATGCATGAGTAACCACGAACCAACTACAAACGAACCACTCACGATCCAATGAATCCACACACACCACAACCACAAACCCGGTACCAAAAGACCTACTAGAAAAAACCCCCAAATCTAAACTGGGAGCACCGATCACTCTTGCCTACATGCATCCAAAACTAAATGCATATCATTTCGCATCTCCACGCGGATTACAGAGGTATACAAATATCCGATGCCACAGATATGAAAACCCGAGACTATCCCTAATAAAATCTCAAGTAGCCGTACACCTCTGCTGTATAAACGGACATAATGCAAAGAACTGGTTCACTCACGCCTACTATAAGCAACATATACTTGTTCACATCGTACTCACCAAATGCAAATTCGATAGCCACCAAAAGCGATCAACAAATGTTCACATTGGGTACTGCAGCGAATGATCTCTTCCATTAACTACCAAAAACTTGCACAAATAGTCGACATTGGGTACCACATCAAAACATGCATCAACAACAACCACCAATATTAGAACAACCATATATTCTCATGGGTTCCAAACCAAGAAAAGCAGGCGATCATCTTACCACTTCTGAACCAACTTCACCACTATAAACCGGACACGTGCATTTGAAACCATGACTCTCCCCTACTATAAGATCTATAACAGCCCTAGCCACCAACAGCCCACAATATCGTGTTCACATTGGGTACTCAGCATAAAAAATATTCATCGAGTAGTCACCTCAAAAGAAACATTGATTTGTCCTCCATGGGTTCCAGCTTAAATATTCTTCAATAGCCACCAATAGCAACAGAATATTGTGCAAAATGGGTACCGCCTAAGAGCTGACTCAGCGCAAACCATAGCAGTTCCCTCGCAGCCCCCTTCTTACCCGTGTCTCTCAAAGACTCGGATCCATCCGACGGACATGGCCGCCCGCTCTAATTCCTCCCTCTCCTCGCTAAAACTCCGCGAGTCTCTTAGAGTCCCCCTTCTTACCCGTGTCTCTCCGGAATAAGTAGAGCATAGTTGTGGTAAGTAACACACAATGAGCAAACCATTCTTTTCGCGAATCTAATGGGGCTCGAGCCGGATCTTCAAATTCCTTATGTTGTAGAGATTCCTCGGGTCGTGGAGATGGAGGGTGGTTGGGGGTAGTGGGAAGGAGAGTAGAAAAGAAAATATTAATGAAACGTAAAGAAGATTAATGAACAATGAATTCAAACCCCTTTTATGACTCAACCCCGTTCCAATTGGTGCAACACCGACTTTTTAAATGGAAAATTTGTAATGATATCAATTTTAATTAACTCCGTGTGTGAGGTGTTGTCGGTTTGAATAGATGTGAGTCAAGTCGTAGTCCATAAGATTCAAAGTGGAGAACATGCTTTTGAGTTCACCATTTTGTCGCATTCGTCTTGCTTTGCACGTAGTTTTCTTTCACACATTGTTCACGACATGTGGAAGGTGTAGTGAGCCGTCCGAGTAGAGGGATGCAATCTCAAGTTGCATCCAAGGATGGAAAAATTCGATGTATCCCACATGGAAAGAGATGCTTTAGACAATTAACAATTAATAATGTGGATCCCTAGCACAAACAAAATGAGTTCATTACAAATAACATCCTACACTCCGTTTTTCATTATAAGATAAATCCACATCATCATAGATGGCTTTGCAATTCATCCATATCAAAAATGCAAGGGGTATTCTCAACATGTCATTTTAGTATTTGGTTTTATTTAGAATTTTTTTTAGAAATTGTGTTTGATGACAATATAAGAATCTATTTCTTTCAGTTTGATATAATAGAAATTTTTGGAATTGTACTTGAGATGTGCCGCATGATGTTAATGCAAAAGGTGTTCTTGATTGTTTGCGAAATAAAAACTATGCTTTGCATATAAATATAAATAACTCTAAGAGCTCAAATACAAGTTTGACAACATAAAAATGAGATATACAAACATCCAAAACTTGAATCATGAACTTGATTAGAATAATTTGAGTGTAAAGTGTTTTAATTGAAAGTAACAACATTAAGAATTATTTATACATGGTAACAAAATATCAGTTGACTCTTGTTTAGATTATAGATCAGGTAGTAGTCTATCTTGGTTTTTCTTCTTTCAGAATATATATCAAACCTTTTGTTTTATTTCCAAGTTATGTTCCATTTTATTTCATTTCTCCTTTTATCTTTAAGATATATATCTATCTTTTGTTCACCAAGTCTCCCTTCCGTGACTCATTTAAATTGGATATTTGTCATTTTCTTCACTAGGTCTCCGTGTATTTGCTTATAACTAGTTATTGATAATTTTTCCCATTGAGTTCCTAGACGTTGAGTACAATTATTTCTCTTTCTTATCAAAGGGTATTGATTCCTTTTTCAATTTCAACATTAAGATAGCCAAATCCAATTCTTTTCGTAATCATTGCAAAAGGGAGTCCATTATCATGTAGGATTTGAATTGTTTTGTGAATCTTGTTGCATGTTGGTTCTTGATCATCTTGTTCACTCTTCTAACTTTTTCCCTGGCACGTACTTTTCTATATCCTTTCACATGGACATTGGCTAACATTATATCTCTCCAATCGTGTAGGAAGTTCATCAAAATCTCCCTTTGTCTCACTTACTTGCCAAAAACTAAAATTGCAAAGGGAGTAGCCAAAGGTCCGCCTCATTTACTTGAAAGGAAGTATGTCTGGGCATGAAATATTATGCCAAATAACATCCTTTCCCGAGGTTTTGACATGTAATCATACGTAAAATATTTTGGACTTAGAAAAACTACACACATGTTAATACTTCACTCGGTTTCTAACTCTAGATATCACCTATGAAGCATCATACCCGTGTTTACGTCCTTCCACTCCTCCACCATGCGCCTTCATTTTACTAGTGTGGATATTCCATGTTCAAAACTTAATGGTTGTGAATCACCAATTTTACTATGAAATCAAGATGATGTTCTCTCTCTTAAATAAAAGGAATCTACCAAAGTAGCTTTGTGACATGTGGGATGTAGTCTGCATCGAACTTGTGTATTTTTGTTTGCATGGGATATTAATGTGAATATGTCGATTCCATTAATCTCGACCAAAAAAGGAATTTTTTTGAATTCAAACAGAACATCCAACTTTTACTCTTTTGATAAAACTGACTTTCATCCATTAGTGCCTTAGTACCATTGAAAATAGCCCCGACCATACTCAATATCAAGAAAACTACCTGAAAACATTAATGTGAATTTTGCCTTGCAATTTCAATGAAGTTGTTGTCCAAAATTTCCACCTAAGAAGAGTTAAAGAGTGGGAAATTTGGACATGTAACCACATAAGGATAACACCACAAAAGAGAGAATAAATAATGCATCATTGATCCATCACTCAACATCACTGTCCATCTTTCTACTATACTTAGACATAGAAATGACTCATATAGAGACGTCTATGATTGGTGCTTAACCACAACAAATTTCTACAAGCATCTCGCATAAGCTTATGAAATGAGCGTAATCTCCTTAAATATTTCAATGTATATACAAAGCTGAGGTTAATCTCCTTAAATATTTAAAAATTTATACAATTGAGGTTTGTAGCAAAATCTTAGGGATCCAACTTAACTCCATGCTAATGATGCATCCATGTTCTCTCAATTTACTTACAACTCATTCTCCGTTTTGATAATAAAGTGATAGATTGTGTATTAATCGATCGCAGTTGATAGTGGATGGATTTTAATTTCAAGTTGGACCTATAACAAATTAATGAAAATCCCGATTGAAAATTGGATTTCTTGGTTCCACTATATTTATAATTTTCATATATACATGTGCTTCTCAACAAAAAATTATAACTTATCAAAGCCATGAAAATGCTACATAGTTGTTTTCTACATTAAGACCATGAAATATGATAAGTGACCGCTTATATTTGATATTTTATTCTACATAACATCTTCTTAGTTGGAGAACAATTGGTTGTAGTATGTATATTGGTTCCTCTCGAATGTTTATGTTGTTATAAATTGAAGATGTCCATCAAACCATATTATCGGTAAATTATATTTACTTGATGATTGCATTGATTATTTTATAGACTTTAGAGGTTGAACACATCATAATGAATCCATTGATTACATTACACTATTGCGATAATGTTACATCATTACAATATAGATTAGAGTGATGGACAGAGTTAGTATGTATATTAGTTCCTCTCTTCTCGGAAGAACGAGGGGAACTATTGGACAAACTCGGGCTCGGGAATTCTCGCTAGCAGTTGGCTGGTTATGACAAAGGCGATCTATGCTACAAGCCATCCCACACTACATGCTTTCCATATTGCCAGTCATTTTTTCACGGGTGTCCTCCGTAAAACTCGCAGACATCCAAAGGCGCTTCCCCGTGGTCCTGAAAAGCCGAAAAAAGAAATGGTCTCGATGGCATGGAGGAAGATTTGCAAACCAAAGATCCTTGGTGGTCTTGGTCTTCAAGACCTAGAACTATTAATAGAGCTATGCGGGCTAAGCTCCGGTGGAGATGGTCTGAAGGAACCCACTACCTCCGAGGCGTTAAGCATGGAAAGCTAAATATGCGCGAGGATGCATCCCCCCCGACATAGTTAGATTGACAAGGGAGATTAAGGTGGTCCCTTATTTGGAATTTCGCTTGGGAAAATAAGCATATCATCTAAGAAGACCGTTTTTGGGAAATCCGGAATGGCCAAACAAAATTTTCTTCTCGAGAAGATGCCTGAAAAAATTGCCTAAGTTGGATTGTCCCGAGTATCAACTTACGAAGAAAAACCTTCAATCGAGTCGTACATAATAAAGGTTTATCATTATTGGACTAGCAACGACCCCTGACCCCTCGTTGGTGACAATGGTCCTGTAGACTTTCCTTCCCTAAGATGAAGCAGGGTCCTCACACCGGGAGCAAACTCGCTCAGCCGTGAGGGTGGATGACCAGGAACGTGTGAAGCTCACGAGAACCCGATCAACTCGGTGCGTGCATCGGAGGGGAGGGGCTTTTAACCCTCAAATAGGCGAGACACTACCTTGAAAACAAAGACTTAGAGGAGAAAATAAACCGGCACGATAATGTCTCTGGGATCTCACACTCTGCCTAAGATCAAAACCTTCCTTTTGGCTACTTATGCACAGAAAATTCTCACCCGGGATTAACTCGATGAGAAAAGGGTTTATAGGACCATCGCGGCTTGTAGCCTTTGTGGAGCGCAGGAGGAAATGATGAACCACCTCCCCGAACTCCCGTATCGTACTTGGGCAATGCACTCCAGGGATTGGATGGTGGAGATTTCTCCATCAAACTGGATATGCAGGGGAATCCATCCAATACTATATTGCAAGGTGGAGGACTAAGTATGATGAACATGAAATTGTTAACCTCTTATGGTGTCTCGTGCCGAAGGTTCCTCATTTGGTTGGTTTGGAAAGAAAGAAACAGTGCATTTTTCCAAAATGAAGGTCACCAAATTGACCAAATCAAAATTGAGATCATGAAGAATATGAGAGAAACGATGCTTACCTAGGCCAAAAAGGTGATAGGATTGACAAGCCAATGGACCGTGATCAGCCATTGTGGAAATTTTTGTGCTTGCAAGTGCGAGTCCCCCGGGGTATCACTGTCGCCCTTCTAAGCCGCCTCTCTCCCTCCCCTCAAAGTCGGCAACTCCCCCATCCATGGTTGTTGTAAACTAAACTTTGATGGTGTGTCAAGTGGTAATCTAGGCTCGGCGGGTTTCGAAGAGGGTGTAGAAATGACAAAGGTGAGATCCCCGCATATCTATTGTAGCTCGTTAGGGTGAAGCCACAAATAACAAAAGCCGGGAATTTGCAGTCACGGAACATGGTATGAGGGTTCTCGGTCCATTTCGAGGCGGCGGTAAAACACCATTGTTGAGGGGGACTCTTTGCTTTCACGATTACCGCCGCCAAACGTCCATGGAATGGGACCAAAACCCAGGTAAGGTCATTGCTAATCGGCACCTCTCGCGTAAGCCATCGTCCCTTATCCTTTCCCACATTTCGAGGCTAAAACGAGATAGTGTTTCAGTCGTCCTGCGCATCTCGCAAACTCAATGGCGGATATTTTGGCGAATCATGGGGTGGAAAACCCCGACGTCTTTCTTGACGCCCGCCGCAGTGACGTGACACCCGATCGCCCTGCGAAAGGAATGTGAATTGTGCTACCATGAAGGATATGACTAGATTGTCGTAAGGGGAGGATAGCTCTCACACACTTGAGTAATTACGCTTCATGTGGATCCTTAGTACATTTAATCCGATGCAGAGTCATTATCACCCCCTCGGGTCCGGTGGTACAGTGGGGAGGTGGCTAAAGCGTAATAGGCAGTGGAGATCGAAGATGGGTACACCATCACCATCTATCATGTAATTTGGCTAGGTGTGATTTAATGAAAATGTGGTAATCCCACTAAGGATGTTCGCACCAATGGCCGGAGATCTACCCAACCTAATGGGATTATTGGATCGATGTAAGGAATGATTGCAACATTTGGGGATCTCCGCATGTTACCGAATCACTGTGTTCCATATTATATATAAGCGATGTGGTTGCCTAGAGGAAGGCATAGTTTCTGCACGCAGAGAGTCCAGGGTCTCTCGTCTTCTTGCTCGCATTAGTAAGCCTCGGTGTTAAGGTGTGGTGGCATAATATGGCTCATCATTCCCGTTGCACGCACTCCAGGGTCGTTTCTCGAGGTTAAGGCGACTCAAGGATGATTTTTAACATGTCTCGTCTCCCGCAAAGGTAAACGTACTCATTGAGACGTTGTAGGTGGCATAGCTAAGCGGACCGAACAACCGTGGATCATTAAGACCATTCAGAGGAAGTGATTGGATTTCGCACCCTCGGCTTTGGCTTAGTATCCGAAAACCCTACTAGCTAAATCAACTGAACACGTATGAGGTTTCTAACGGAGTGGCGTTCCAGGAGAGTACTCTTTGGTGTCTGCTCATATTATTTAGATGAAATATTAGTTTTAAATATTAATCCTACTCTTTATCTATTTAAATCTTCGCCACAAACTAATCTTTCATCTAAATAATATTTAAAAAAATTATAATTTTAATATATTATTATTTAATAAAACATTAATAGATAATTCAATTAGTTATATAATCATTAAATTATTACAAAATAAATTAACAAATATTCCAATTTATTTTTTTCAAAAAAGCAATAAAATTACAATCTAATTTATCTGAAAATTTAAATTACTACTATTAACAAAAAATAAAATTGTAAAACAACATTAATAATTAATTCAAACATATTATTTCTAAATACTGAAATTTTTTAATAAAAAAAATTAACAATTTTTTACAACACCAAATATTTAAAGCAAAACTCCATTATACTTTTCATAGAATCCAAATAAATATTTAAAGCAAAAATATATAACACTTTCTATGAAATCCAAACATTTCAGAAACACAACTATTAACATAGATTAATTTTTAACTCAACAACTAACTATTAACGGAAAAACATTCATGTCATATTTTTAGTAAATTAAACTTGTATATATATTTGAATATTTTTTTAATCTCAGTTTATTTGAAGAATTGTAAAAATATATTTGAAGATTCGCTGTAAACCGTTAACCGTGTGGACCCTTACGCGCAAGAGATGAAATTCCACGCGGTTTATCTGTGCGCATACTATTGGTATGTTAAAGTGAAAATATTATATTTTTTTTACTCTGCTACGATGCGGTGGTAACCCTTTTATCTATGCGGTGGTAACTGCTTTATTTTCTTGAGTATAACCACACGAATTTATCTTAGATTTTATTATATATATCTTAATTGATTTTTAAAATACATTTGCCCGAAACGAAGGAGCATTAATAACTGCTTTTTTTTACCTACTGCATGCGGTGGTGGTGCAAGAAGGAGCATCTATATATAGTTTCGCTGGGAATTGAAGTGTTTGTCGGCTTCAGTTGAACGGTCGAGTGGGTTGAGTTGGTTGGAAGTGGCCGGTTGCTCCCATAATCCACTACTATAATTATCTTAATATTAAAAAAAATATTAAGATAATAGCATCAACTGATATTGTAAACGAGATAAGTATTTTTAATTATCTTAAATAAGATAAGTATTTTTTTTAATTAAATTAGTAAATTAAGCTTATAGATATATTTGAATATATTTTAATCTCAGTTTTATAATGGTTCACAATAACAAAAGATTCGCTGTAAACCCTTAACCGCGTGGACCCTTACGCGCAAGAGATGAAATTCCACGAGGTTTATGTGTGCGCGGTTTTATCTGCTGCATATAGTTTCGCTGGGAATTGAAGTGTTTGTCGGCTTCAGTTGAACGGTCGAGTGAGTTAAATTGGTTGAAAGTGGCCGGTTGCCCCATAATCCACACATCAGAGGTATTCTATGATAACGTTGTATACGCCAAGCTTTCGGAGTTAATTTGGCGGAAGTTGGAACATTATTATATTTTCATTAAATATTAAAAATTATATTTGTTTTTTTAATATTAAGATAATGAAAAATAGTTATATGTGCTTTTTTTTAGCGTGTATATATATATGTTGTTTGTGAAAATGTTGGTTCTTCATAATAAAAATGTATTATGAATTTGAATTGTATTACTATAATTATATTGATTATATTGAGTGTTAAGTTAACATGCTAAAAACCATATTAACACATTAAAGAAAATTTATAGCTAAATTAGAATCTATATTAACACAAGAAGGAAAAATCCATGGCTAAATTAAAGATGCTAGAGAAGACTTGCTTTTCAATTAGACTAAGTTGGAGCGGGTTATCCCCTCTCTATTTGACTTATATAGGACGTTCCCTATGACGCCATTCTTTTTTAGGAAACAAGTTCTAGATATAGGAACCATCTCATATTCAACCAAATACAAAGTGATACAATTTAAGATGTACAACATTGAAAAAATAAACAATTAGGCTATCTATTTTATAATAGTCAATCATTAACCACATCTTTTATGAAGTTGCATATTAATTAAAAGTACATCAATATTGAAAACACCTAAATTTGAGATACATCATCAATAACCATATATTACAATTCAACCATCATAACATTCACTTTTATAATATGGTCATTAAAAATACATCGATAATCATATAACAAAATTTATGAATACACATGGTATCATTCACCTTTTTTATTCACTCGCTTTGTTGTTTCTTGTACTCCCTACCTGTCATCTGCATACATGTGTGAAGGATAAGGTGTCTCGACAGTAATGTTGGTGACTCGTCTGGCTGACCTCCTAGCCTACTTCCTTGGGCACTCTTCTTCCCCACTGAATCCCTTGAGATGTAATGTTGTTCTAAGTAGAAGAAGAAATACTAGTTGATGGAGGCAAGCACTCATAGCTCAAGAGGGTTGACCTCCTTGCCTACTCCTCGGGTAATATTCTTCCCCACGGACCCTTGAGATGTAATGTGGTTGTAAGTAGAAGAATAAATACTAATCTGATGGAGGCAAGAACTCCTAGCTTAGGAGCTCCCTCTCTAATCACCTCCACCTCACCAAACTCACTATAGTCTTTAGTAGTCAAGCCATTAACAATATCTCATCCATCCAATAATAGGGCCCACAAAGATCCCTCCACCCATAGCTTGCTCCTTCTTTTTTATATGAGGCTTCATAGGGGACACTTGGAACTTCATTCAAAATAACTATTTTTATTAATTTAAAGTTTTTGATTATTCACCCACGCATGTGTCACCCTCTCAACAAATCTCTCCTAATTTCTTTTACTTAAATTCTTATTCAAAAAATAAAATGACTCCCTATTAATTTTTATTTTCATTCTCCACCCTCTTTTCTTAATGAGGTTGGAATATTCTAGGAGTAATGTTCCTAATTAACTTTATGCCCCTTTCTCCCCTTTGCTTATTAAAACCTTATGTACTTTCGATTTTATTTATATGCACATTCTCTACCTAATATTTTCCAAATGTGGGAAGGGTAGAGTTCTTAATTGGTCCAACCTTTTTATTTCTTCCTAATCCCCCTTTACCCCAAGATTTACTCTTGATTTAGTTTACTTGGTTTTAAAATCAAACTTACTTCATTATGTGAATTGATATGATTACCTTATCTTAACTATATTCGAGCGGGTTTCTTTATTACAACGAGGGTGCCAAGTCAGTTGTGCTCTTCAATAACTTCCTTTTAAGTTCCAAGGGTGTCACACCAATTTTTTCTTTCTTGATGCCAAGGGTACCAATTCGGTCATGGCCTTCAAAAACTTCCCTTTGAATTTCTAAGGGTAACATGTCGCTTTGCTCTTCAAACATCTAGTGACTACAAGGGGGAATAACTAGGTGTGACGATGGAGAACACTATCTATTCCTACACTCCCCCTCTATAGTGAGACTAATGGTACTCGGGGATTGAAGAATCTACTTTGATGCAAACCCCCCGTAAAATATTCGTGAGCGACCCAATCGGGGCCCACCCCCACAACATCGTGATCTTCAAGGCGAAGGTATCGCAATACTTCCCTAGCCCAAGTCACAACAAAGGAATCATAGACATTGTCCCACCCATCCCATAAAGTTCCATTTATCTATATATCACACATCACCCATGTGAGAGTCGTTCAACCAAGCAACTTCCCTATGCTTGCAACCAACTAGCATGTCATTAATATTCACAAAAACAATTTAAATTGAGCTTTAAATTTTGAGAGAATAATATGCAATTCAAATAAAACCATAGGTTGCTAACTCATCACATGGAAGTGCATCCGACTGGTCTCTTGCCACAAACCAATAATATTTAGTAATATATATTCATAATGTTAGTCATTGATATAATTGTATATGCTAAATCATCATCATGATGTAATCATGAATACAATTGCTAATTGTATGCAAGAAGCTAATGTAAACAAGACAACATAATGAATCCATCACATAGTTACCAAACATGTCCATCACAACTATTATCATACTCTTAGGCTTAGTGGCATGAGACCATCCAACACCTAGAGAACCCTAGATTAGGTAGAGAAATTTATGATGATTCAATTATGCGTGAAGGTGATGGAACGACTATTGATTTTGCAATGGTAGAACATTTGCTGAATCTCATTCATCGTAAAAAGGATTAATTCCCTTGCTACATCTTTACGCTACATCTTCACCCATGATCTCGCTCATTGTCATTATATCTCAAAGCATGCTAGTGCCTTAATGCAAATGATTTTAGGTGATCTTGTGCCCATCCTAGATCAATGTACACCCCAAACCATCATTATTTTCAACTTCACTAGTTGTAACATTAATGGGTCATAAGGCATTGTACAAGTTGGTGACCAAGTGACATGTGATGGTTGTCATAACCCCAAATGTCATCATCACATCCAAGGACAAATATTATAATTAATAAAAAATATTATTTTCTTGAAAATTTGTAGTGCAATCTTTCCCTAAAAAATTATTATTATTATTATTAAATGTGATCGCTTTAATATTTAAACTATTTTTTTGGGTTGTTTACTGACTTTTAATATTTATTATTTGCTTTATGAATTTATTTTTTTAATTCTAAATTTTTAAAATTATGGAATATAATTATTTTAAATTAGAAAATATAGAATAAAAATTAGAATCGAATGCAAATTTCGACCTATATGTGCCAAGTCCAAGTTGCACATACATGCATGCATCCCGCTTGATTTTTTGAGTGTTTTTTGTTTTGTTTTGTTTTTTTTAATTTATTTCAGTATGCATGCCCTCAATGTCGATGATCATTTGACATAAAAGATTGTACGTTGTGCTTGTAAATATGTCTCGCATTGTTGTCTTGTCTTAGTTGTATATTGAATTACAAAAGTTGGTGCTAAAAAAATCATTTCGATTGAATGCAAATTGTCATAAAGATATTTTTCTTTTTGCTCAAAGACACTTATAATTTAGAAGGATTTTAGAAGAATTCTCCAACCATGTTGAATTATTCTTGGGAGAATTTCTGGATAGTAAAAAATGTCAAATTAATACCAGTGTGACATATAAAAATAATACTTTAAAAAATCATTTTAAATACTATTGAAATTGAGATATATTTCTTAGAAACTTAATGAATGTGAGATTAAAATGAATATAGATTAATTCCTTTGTTTATAAATAAATTCACTATTTTATTATTATTAATGATAACACCATAATTTGATTTTAAAATGGAGGCTATGCATGGTGAAGAATCGGGCGCGTGAGAAGACCTAGCCACCGGCGTGCTCGCCGCTCTCTCGTGTTCGGGGGCCACCGGCCGCTCTCGCGCCCAGCTGTGGAAGGCTTGGATGTGCCATCCATTGGTGCGAGGGGTCTCCGGAGCTCTGAGGTGTTTGGGGCCGCTGTCTCGGTCCAGCTACGAGCGTGGTGCTCTGTGGAGTCTCTGAACCTCGGTCTTCATTCGTGGTATCTCCCTTCTTCCTGTTTTGGTTTTCGAAGGGGTCCTTCATTCCTCTGGTTGCTGAATACGTTTCAAATGGTTTGCTGTGTGGGAGGTCTCTGAGCTCGATCCTCTGTCGACTCAGTGCTTGGTCTCGTGGCAGCTATGGAGACTCTGGGTGATGCCCAAGTCCCCCCCACTCCGCCTCCCCCTCCTGATGCGGAAGCCTTCATTAAGCTTCTCGCCTCCTTGCCGAAGAAGAAAGCCTCTGAGGCTTCAAAGGCTGTAAAAATATTGGAAGACATCCCTGAAATCTCGCTCCCGCCGGAGGGGCCGATCAAGGTCGCCCTCTCGTTAGGTGATTGTGCCTTGGTTGGCCAGTTCACAGGTCTCTGGCCCTCTCCTAAAGCCACGGAAAACTAGGTTACTTGAAATTGGGCGCCTCTAATCAAAAACAGAGTCACCTCGTATTTTTTAGGGAGGGGTTTCTTCCTGTTTGAATTCTCTGATAAGGAGGATAAGGACTTGATTTTCCGGAATGGTCCCTATTTCATGGGACCTCAGGGACTGTATCTAAACAAATGGACGCCCGACTTCGACCCTGCAGTCGACGTCCCTTCTGATGTCCCTGTTTGGGTTATGCTACCTAATCTGCCTGTGCACTGTTGGAACTGGGAGTCCCTCAAGCACATCGGGAACACTTTAGGAAAATTTATCGACCGCGCAAATAGTAAAGACCAATATGACTGTGCGAGAATTTGTGTCGAAGTGGATCTGGAGGTCGGTCTTCCTGAGGCAATAAAAATCAGAGTCGGTAGTTGGTCTCACGTCCAAAACTGGACTATGAGCAACTCCCGTTTAAATGTCGGAAATGCCATGTCTATGGCCATTTTGCGAGAGGTTGTCCGACAATCAGTGAAGTAGAAAAAGGCAGTGAAGAAAGATGGAACCAGGTAAAAATAAATAAAACTACTCACAAAGGTCCAAGATCAGGAAACTCTAATGGTAAGGGTCCTCAATCAAACCACGTGATCCAAACTCCCCACATGGAAGAGCATAAAAATAAGTTTGCTAAGTTAAGCTCAGCAAATGAAGATATCCTTGAGGTCGAACAGCAGAAGGAGGATTCGCCACACAAAGAGACCCCCTCGGGCTCAAAGCAAGTTGAAAGCAACGAAGGCAGATCGAAAGAGATTCTCAATGAAGAGACCGAGGAAGTGCAAGTCTCGGAGGAATCTGAAGAAGAAGGTGAAATAGGAGACTCGCAAACCTCGGCCAGAAGATCAATGAGAGGCCGAAAATCTGCACGAGAAAAAAGAGAGCGGGAAACCTATAAGGACAAAATCCAAGGAAGTCAACCTACCTTAGAGAAACTCCTGGCAAGATCTCCGAAGGTGACTAGAAACCAGACTCAAAGCACTAGAGGTGCTCATCATTCCAAAAGAAAATAATGAAGTTAGTCTCCTGGAATTGTAGGGGTTTGGGGAGCAGAATAAAAGAGGAAGCAGTTAGAAGCCTTATAAGATCATAATCCCCGGACTTTCTCCTCATCCAAGAGACCAAAATGGAGGATAAAGATTTTCTCCATATTAGCAGGAAACTGTGGAAAAATAGTGAAAGTCAAGCTGTCTCAGCAAGAGGCGCTTCCGGAGGCCTGGGCACTATTTGGAATGGCAGCAAATACTCTAAGTTAAAAGAGATCTGCAACACCCATTGGCTCTTTCTAAAGCTGCAGCATGTTGACACTCAGGACTCTCTTTGTCTCATTAATGTTTACGCCCCTGTCAGCGCAGGGGAGAAAAGAGCCTGCTGGGACTCCATCAGAGGACTGGCGGACTCGGAAAATCTCTCCAATATCATAATCGTTGGAGATCTAAATCTTACTCTGTCCTTCTCTAAAAAGCGAGGCGGGTGCTCTGTCAGAGATCCGGCGAGGGAATGGGTGGAGGATTTGCTTCAAGATTGGGATATGATCGACATCAAGCCAACCACCGGTAAGTTCACTTGGTCCAATAAAAGACTCGGCCTGGGGCATATAGCTGCAAGACTAGATAGGTTTCTTGTTCATAACTCATTTCTGCTCTATGGTCTTGAATCTAGTATGCATATTTTGCCTTCCTCCGTTTCTGATCATCGACCTATAAAGCTCGAGCTTAGGGCAAATTTGGATCATGGCCCAATCCCCTTTAAGTTCAATGCTCATTGGATCAAAGAGCCGTCCTTCATGAAGCTTGTGGAAGAAAGCTGGAAGCTCCCAGTGAAGGGGTCGGCCTTTTATGTTTGGGAAGAAAAGTTAAGAAAAGTCAAAGCGGCCATTAAACATTGGGTAAAGTCCCTTCCCCACCCTGCTGTGGAAAGGAAAATAATTCAAGCCTGTTTAGTGAATCACCATTCGAGAGTGGAAAATGAAGAGATTACCAAAGATATCCTAGACAAGGAGGCTGATCTTCAGTAACAACTTCATAAGGCAAGCTTGGCTAAGGAAGAATTTTGGAGGCTCAAATCTCGGTGTCTTTGGATTAAGGCCGGAGATAGGAACTCCTCTTTTTTTCATAAACAAGCCCAGGCTCGTAAGAACTTTAACTCCGTCACAGAAATCAAAGATGAGACCAGCAAGCATTCAGACATTCAAAGCATAAAAAGAGCTGCATTTCTCCATTTTAAGAATCTGTACAGCGAAGAGGAGGGGCTGGGGTATAATCCAACCCTGGTGAATGAAGTTCCCACTTTGATCTCCCCCAGAAAAAATAAGTATCTGGAAGCAGAGGTTACTAACTCTGAAATAAAAAATGCTCTTTTTGCAATGGAGCCAGATAAGGCGCCTGGCCCTGATGGGTTTACTGCCAGGTTCCTGCAGGCTTGTTGGCTGATCATTGAAAAAGACTTATGTAGGATGCTTAGGAAATCTCAAGACTGCCATAAAATCGGGGGAAGCACTAATTCGTCGTTCCTAGCCCTCGTCCCCAAGGAAAATGGAGCCAACACATTCAGCGGATTTAGGCCTATATCTCTTTGCAATATAGGATATAAGCTGATAACTAAAGTTATTGCAAACAGATTAAAAACCATTCTTCCTGACATCATTCCTGAGAATCAGGGAGGTTTTATTAAAGGAAGGCAGATTGTTGACAATTACATCTTGGTTCAGGAGGCAATCCACTCTAGTCAGCTCCGGAAAGAGAAAGGAATGGTTATTAAGCTTGACTTAGAAAGTGCCTTCGACAGGGTGAGACACAGATTTATGTTGGATACTCTGCACAAGTTTGGCTTTGGTTCTAAATTTATCAAATGGATTCAGGCTTGTATAAGTGAACCTTGGATTGCTCCCCTGGTGAATGGGAGGGAAACTGACTTTTTTAGAGCTTCCCGAGGACTGAGGCAAGGGTGTCCTCTCTCGCCCCTGCTCTTTGTACTCCAAGCTTCTGTCCTCAGCTTTCTCTTGAATAAGAAGCAACATGATCAAGAGATTTTGGGTCTGTGCATTGCAAGGGGGGTTAAAAGTATAAATCATGCTTTATTCGCTGATGACTCCATCTTACTGGGCGCAGCCTCAGTCCCCTAGGCCAATAATTTCAAAGAGGTGGTGGATGGGTATTGTGAAGTCTCTGGAAGTAAGCTCAATAAAGGTAAATGCCATATCTATTGCTGGAACACTTCGGCCACTACCCTCCAAGAAATATCCTCTTGTTTCGGTGTTGCTGCCTCCTCTTCATGGACTTCCTTTAAGTATTTGGGACTCCCCATTTTCCAAAAAGGCTCCCTAAGCAGAGACTGGCTTCCTCTGCTGGAAAAATTCAAAGCCAAGATTCAGGCTTGGGGTTACAATTGGCTAAATCTGGCTGGAAAGTCTGTGCTCATAAAGGCTGTCTTAAACAGTCTCCCTATATACCAATTTGCAGTCATGTTGGCTCCCATTGGCATTATGAAAAATATGGAGGAGCATATCAGAAAATTTTTCTGGAAAGGAGGGAAATCGAATGAAAAAAAAATCCCTTTAATCAGCTGGGATAAAATCTCCTTGCAAAGATTGGAAGGAGGCCTATACTTCAAGAGTATCAGCACTCAAAATGTAGCATTGGGGGCGAAGCTGTTATGGCGAATTATTGCTCCAAATCCGGGATGGGTGCAGCTGGCGCTGTGGAAAAAATACTTTCGTGGAAAGAGGAAAAGATGTCTGGATAACCCCATTGCTAAATCAGGCTCTATGATCCATAAGCTCTGCGCTAAAGCTCACTCTTTAATCAGTGAACACGCTCACTGGATTCCGGGCAATGGCAAACACATAAAAATTTGGGAGGATCGAATCATGGCCTGCGATCCTATTGCTGATGACAATTCTCTTAGCATGTTGAAAGATTGGATGACTAGAGTCGGTTTCATTACCTTGTGGGACATTTCCCAGTGGGTGGGCGATGCCTGGAAAAACTGGATTGAGCTAGAGGTCCCTCCTAACCTGTTCAAGGAGCGCGAAAGTCTACTGGGTCGTTTACAAGGCAAAGCCCCTTTAAACAGAAGAAAGCCAGATATTCGTGGTTGGGGTTCGATCCTAGGGAGTTATGTTGTCTCAAAGGGCTATAATTATTTGATATCTCGCCCCCATGTCCCTCCCGATCCTGAGCCTTGGAAAGGCATTTGGTCTCACTCTTCGATTCCAAAAATTGATATATTCTGCTGGCTCTTCTGTCATAAGAGGATTCTGACCGATGATAGACTCCAGAAATGGGGGTTCCAGGGGCCTTCGAGATGCTTGCTATGTGGTGTGAACGAAGAGTCTGCCTCCCATTTGATGCTCCACTGTAGCTTTGCGGCAGAGATTTGGCATGAGTTCTTAAGACCATGGACTTCTGACTTTGTCCTACCCACAAATATTCCTGATTTGTTCTCGAACTGGAGGGCTAAGTTTCCTGGAACCTCTTCCAAGAACAGTCCCATTTCTACTGTCTGGCTCGCGCTCCATAAAATTATTTGCTGGCAAGTTTGGCTGGAACGAAACCAGCGGATTTTCAGAAGCATCAAGTCTGATATCAAAATCGTGATGGTTAAAATCAAATGCCATTTAAAGGACTGTGTAGGCGATCATCTGGACGGTGCGGCTCTGAGCGAGCATGATTCAATTTGGGTCGATATGCTCAGCCTGCATTTCAATGTCTCTGTTCGATCACCTATCCGCCTCTATGACTGGCAAATTCGGTTGAGCGCAGATGAATTTCCAGATTATTGCGCTAAGTTAGGTTGCTCTGCCTTATTCTTCGACAGAGCAGCTAAGGGGAATCCAGGAGCTTCTGGTGCTGGTGGTATTGTCAGAAGTGATGATGGTAGGAGTGTGATCAGATATGCCTGGGGAGTGGGCTTCAACACCAGCTTCCAAGCCGAAGCGTTGTCCCTCCTCCAGGGTCTTAAACAGCTTATTTCTCTTGGTATCTATGATGCTACAGTCTTTGGAGACTCACAATCCATTATTAAAATCATGGTTGACAGATCTTCTCCCTCTGATCTACGGCTCTCAAGATTGATGATCAGAATTAATACTTTAGTGAACTGTTTTCAGAGTTTGAATTTTTTGCATGTCAAGAGAGATCTCAATAAAGAAGCCGATGCGGAGGCCAACAAGGCAGTTCTTCTCTCCCTTGGAGTCCTTCAAAGAGATGGAGTCGATTGCTGGGATCCCATTCCATAAATCTCTTGTTTAATGTTTTACTATCTTTTATTGGATCAGTTCGTTTGTATCTTCAAATTTGGTAAGGCAGCAGAAATCGGTTATATCATGGATTGTAAAAAAAGCTGGCCTGTAAGTGAAAGGGCCCTTTTGTTCCCTGCTGGAGAGATCTGGGCACTGCCCTTACATACTGTAATCTGAATTGAGGCTTTAAGGCCAGAAATCAATATACTCCACTAATCGTTTCTGTAAAAAAAAAAAAAACATTTCCTTTTCTACTATTAATTTAGTTTTTCCCCTTAGCATAAAATAACATCAAACATAAAACCAAAAAACACTAAATACAACAAAGTAGGAAGAGGATACTTAGGCACATATGGTGCACTTCACTTCAACAGTTTACTAACCCTGGTCGATGATTTATGATATCAATTTAGGAACACTAGATTGACCAAACATTTTGGCGTCGTTTCCGGGGAAGTGTAACTAGGTGGCCTTATTTCCTACCTCCCAAAAACAATGATATGCGTATAGAAAGAGACTCAAGGGGTAGATTTATAAGAAGCTTGATTCCCAGAACACCACTTGTTCCACCAAGACCAAGAGGCAGCACACCTCCAACTCAAACCTATATTCCATACTATACTGGTCATAGACTTCCAGAAATCCTAAGATCAGATATTCCATCAGAGAGATCTCTCACTTCATCTACTGAACCTGTCATAGAAGAAGATCCAAGGACCCCTGCTGGAGACATAACCTTTTTCACTTCCACAGAAGAATCTACCATGGCAAAAGAAGGGGGAGGAGGAGTATTTAATGAAGAACATAAACTATTTAGAGGAGAAGGAGGTAGAGGTGCAGAAGGAGAAGGAGGTAGAGGTAGAAGGGAAATGGGAAGCTCTTTTGAGTTCCCTATAATAGATGAAGAAACCAATGCAACTATGAAAAATATTTCACCCTCTATCCTTCCAAACTTTTATGGACTCAAAAGTGAAGATCCTGAAACCTTCCTATTTGAATTTGAAGTCCTATGTAGAACCTATGATTACTTAAAAGATGCCCAAAAACTTAAACTATTCCCTTCAACATTGAAAGGAGCAGCATTAAAATGGTTTATGAGTTTAATCAATAGTTCTGTTAGGACATGGGAAGATATGAAACATGCATTTCTAGAAAGATATTTGGATTACTGTATGCCAATCAACCATAAGGAGGAAGTGTTCAAAATGGTACAAAAAGAGGATGAAAATCTAGAAGATTTGTTGGAAAGATTTAACTATAACATCAAGAGAGAAAAAATGGAAAACTTAGACCAAGATACTTTGAAAGCTCTCTTGTTGAAGACAATTAGGGATGAATGGCTACATATCCTTAATATGATGGGGAAAAGGGGATATATCTCAGCTCACATTACCTGAAATAGTTGAATTATGTATCAACCTTTCAAGAGGGAAATCTAAAATTCTAAAAGGACCAAGAGACCCTGCTCTTGCAAGGGAAAGTAAGTCTACTTCCGGAACAGTAAATAGGGCAAAAATAGGAAATATGCTTGATGAATTCAAATCTGACATTTTAGGGAGTCTTAGTAAAAAAATAGACACCCTTAAGTTACAAAACAAGCAAAAAGTTGAATATGATGCCCTAGCAATCTTTTGTCCCAAATGTAGAAAGAAGCATGCCTTGAGAGAGTGCCCCTTGAATGCAAAATAGTAGAGACTTGTGTAATTTGTTTAGAAAAACATGAAACCAAGAGTTGTCCTTCACTTCCTGGTCTTAAAACTGTCTTTCAAGAAGAAACCCCTACAAATTCCACAGAATCTCTCAATTTTGTCTCTAGGAGACCTTGGCAAGGACTTCAAGCACAAGGATTCAATGATCAGATGTATAATTAATCACCACCAAATTGGAATTTTTGGCAGCAACCTTGGCCCCAATTCCAAAATCAATGTCAAACTTGGGCACAAGGAGCACAAAATCCCTATGGAAGATACTCCCAGTATTATCAATATCCACCATCTTATCCACCATATCCAAATTTCCCTCTTCAACAAAACCCTCAACAAAATCCACAACATCAAAATCCACCACTTCCATTACCATTTCCTCAGAAAGCAAATCATTTACCTGCCCAACCTATACCAAACCCCAACAACAAAAATCCTCAGAACACATACATGATAGAAGGTCAACAGTTCCCAACCTATTTGATCACTCCTTTAGACTGTAATGATGTTCAACTTAGGTCTGGAAAAATAATTGAAAAGAAGAAACATTCTGTAATCATACAAGAGAAAAACAACTCTGAGGAAGATTCTCTACAGGTAAATAAAAGTCTTGAAGAGAGCACATCTTTTCAAGACCCAAACATTGAAAAATAAAAACAAAAAGAACCAATAATTTCAACTCCTATATTAGAGCAGCCATCAACATTCACCTCTACACCTCCCTTTCCAGAAAGATTACAAATTGATAAGGGTGTAGAGAAACAAATTATGTTGTTCATGCCATAAATAAATTCAAACACTATATAACTGGCTATGAAACTTTTGTTCACACAGATCACTCTGCAATTAAATATTTAATGAACAAATCAATTACTAATGGCAGAGTCATAAGATGGTTATTGCTTTTACATGAATTTAACATCGCCATTCTAGATAGGCCTGGAAAACAAAATACAGTAGCTGATTTCCTATCTAGACTCCAAAACATTAAAGACAATACTCCAGTTGAAGATCAATTCCCTCATGAATATCTTTTTGCAATTTCTACTCAAACTCCTTGGTTTGCTGACATTGCCAATTGTCTAGTTTCAGGGAAATTTCCTTCAATTATGAATGCAAGAGATAAAAGAAATATTATTTATGACAAGGAAAAATATTCATGGGTTGATAATGAGTTATACAAAATAGGTTCAGACTTTATTATTAAAAGATGTGTTCGAGAAGACGAGATTCCTGAAATTCTCAAGGCATGTCATGATGAACCTTGTGGTGGACATTTTGCTGATAAAAGGACAGCTTATAAGATCTTTCATTTAGGATATTATTGGCCATCCCTCTTTAAAGATGCTAAAAAGTATGTCAAAATGTGTGACAACTGCCAAAGGGTAGGGAAACCTTCTCCTTCAAGTGAGATGCCACTGCAGCCTCAGGTACATATTGAACCTTTTGAGAAATGGGCTTTAGATTTTTTAGGACCTATTAGTCCTCCATCAAGACAAAAGAAATATATATTAGTTTGCACTGATTATGTTACCAAATGGGTAGAGGCCAAGCCATTACTTTCTGCTACTGAAGCATCTGTAGTTAATTTTCTTTTTGAAGATATTTTTACTCGTTTTGGTGTCCCAAGAGAAATTGTTACAAATCAAGGAGCTAAATTCACATCAAAGTTGGTGGAACAAATGGTAGAGAAGTACAAAATCAGACACAAAAAATCCACTCCCTATAATGCACAAGAAAATAGCCAAGTGGAATCTACCAATAAGGTCATTGAAGGGATCCTAACAAAGACTGTTCATTTACATAGAAAAGATTGGGCATACAGGCTTTTTGAAGCCTTGTGGGCCTACAGGACTACATGGAGAAGCACAATAGGTCATACCCCTTATGAACTTGTTTATGGAAAACAAGTCTTGTTTCCCATAGAGTTTCAGATTCAAACTTTCAAAATGACAGTCCAGCTAGGACTTGATTTAACAGAGGCACAAAAGCACAGAATGGAGCAGATTAATGAATTGGATGAGACCAGACAGGATGCAGTCCAGAGAAAAAATATAGTCCAACAAAAAAGGACTACATGGCATGATAAGTACATTAAGGAAAAAAAATTTAAAGAAGGTGATTGGGCCCTCTTGTTTGATTCAAAGTTCAAATATTTTCAAGGTAAATTCCAAACTCATTGGCTTGGGCCATATGAAATTGTGAAAATCTTTGACAATGGAGCAATAAAAATCAGGACAATAGATGAAGATAAGGAGGTTTTTCTTGTAAATGGTCACAGATTGAAATTATATCATAAGCCACTTTCAAGAGAAAAATTTGTCAATAAATTCCAAGAAAGCAGTGATGTGAAGTTAGTGAACAAGAATGAAATTCCAAGAAAGCAGTGATGTGAAGTTAGTGAACAAGAATCCTTCTTCTTCTTCATTAACTTAATTGTATTTTCAGGAAAAAAAAAATAAATAAATAAAAATAAAAATAAAAATCATTGATTAGCATGTTTATACAGAAAAGATAAGGTGAAAATCAGAATTCCTCTGACACTTTAAATTTTCAAAATTGTTCTTTTTCTGCAATCAAATATCATAAAATCATAAGTTGCAGACTCAATTTTCATATTTCATTCCACTCCATTTCATGATCCATCTCATTTCATTCCATACTTCATTCCATCCATGTTTCATTTCATTTTATTCCATGTCTCAAATTTTTTATAGGTGCATTCTGCAGCCAGCTATTCAGCAGCCATCTTTTCTGTAGCCAACTATTCAGCAGCCATTTGTTCTGCAGCCAATTGATTCTGCAAACCTACTTCAGCAAGTAAAGCCAAAAGGATTATGGAGTCTAAAAGATCAATAATTTTCAGATGAAAGACAAAGCATATAAAAGCAGCAAAAATGAAAGGGCTAAGGTAAAACTGTGTATGAAATTATTTTTGATAGCGAATTATGAAAGATATAATATGGTTAAGTCATGTGTATGTTTCATAAAGTTATTTTGTTATTCGAATTGATCAAGCCTATCATAAAATTCTTGAAAAAATCCCTTCCATTCCGCTCCATATCAAACCATCATTAATTAGGAGTTAATGGTCAGTACTTAGAAGTGACCTATCAGGTCAAGTCATTAGACCAAAACATTCATTAATGATTTTGAAAATCTTCATGATATTTCTTCGCGATCTTTTACTACATGACAAACTCTTAAACTCAATCATTCTTATGACTTACCCTTACCGTATTCCACTCATTTCGTATCCTCTCAATGCCATGATATTCCGTAGCCAATTCCTGTCTGCAGAAACAGAGAAGCCATTTTTAGGGTGAGACAAGCCTCTACAACAATTTTTACTTCAAACAGGAGAGGAGAGCAGTGAATTGAGGTCGAGGAAAGGAAGCAATGGGACTTATTGTAAGGTCAGAGCCAATCGGAACTAAATATCTAAAAGGTTACCCTAATATTAAAGAGTTATTACAGCAAGTTGGATGGCTAAAGTTTATGGAGAAGTTCAATGGATTTCATAAAGAGGTCACCAATTCATTTTCTCGGTCATTCAACGGGTCAGAGGTCAAAATTGGTGATATCAAGTTCATTGTCACGGAGTCATTCATAGCAGAAGCAACAGAGTTGCCGAGGCAAGGGGAGCGTTGGTTTAAAAACAAAGAATTTCATAATGAAGCTTGGAGACAGATGTTAAAAACACCAGGTATGGACATTTCAGTATTTAAGAAAGGCATTCCTAGTTCAACCTTGAAAAATAAATGGAGAAATATGTTGCTAATTCTACAAAAGTTCATAACCTGTGAGGGGAGATTTGGCACTTTATATGTTTATCACATTATACTCATGATGAATTTTCTAGATGAGGAGATAAATCTACCCTTTTTCCTGCTCAATAGTTTAAAAATGATGGCTTCTAATGTCCAAAAAAGGGTTCAGTTCTTAGAAACTACCTTATATCATCATGGCTTAATTAAAATTTTAATTGAGTATCATTTGAAGAAGGTAAGAGATAATTGGGATGAATTCCTCTTGAGAAATCATTTTGAAGAACTTAAAGAAACTTTGTTTGAAGAAAAAACTGTAAGGAGAAGCAGGAGGGGAAAATTTGTTGAAAGCAAAACTGACATATCAACACAAGAAGACAGTGAGGAAATAATCTCTGAAAAATTGGCCAAAATCAAGAAACAACTTAGAAAGGAAAAGGTAAGAAGAAAGGATGCTAAAGAGAAAAATGAGAGACCATCTAAACTGAGAAGAAGTCATAGGCTTAAAGGCATAATGAAAAAAACAGGAGTCAAGAAAGCAGGAATCATAGATGTTGAAGATGAAGAGACACCAATTGACAAATCTCCTGAATACTAGTATGAAGAAGATCCTGATAGAGGAACTCCAGATGTAGATCAGGCCCAACAACAGATCAATGATTATGTTGAATCATTAGAAAGAAGAGTCTCAGAAAACAGAGAAAGAACTCCCAGTCCACAAGAACTTCCAATTGAAGTGCTGAAAAGAGACAAATATGAATTGGAGGTACTGAATAGGCATATAAAAAATGAAAATGAAATTTTAAGGGAACAAGTCAAACTGAAAAGTGACATGAACACAACTCTATCTCTACAAATGAAAAAATTGTATAAGGCTAGTAGGAAGCTGAAGAAGAAAAACAAGAAATTAAACAGGGCACTTATAGATCTAAGGTTCAAATTGTTCATGAGGAAGCCTAAAATGCCATTGAACACCAAGCAAAGCAAAAAGAGGAAGCTAGATGTCCTTGCTGAAGTTTCAGAATACATGGATTGATTGCATGAGGACATGCAAAAGTTTTGCAGTGGGGGTATGTTGAGCCCTAAAAATGTCTTTTCTTTTCACCAAACTCCACTTCATTCCATCAATCCTTTATCATTTTTAGGCCTAAAACATCAATAAGAATGATTAAAATCACTTTAAGAATACATGCAATGACTAACTTGTTATACTTTTGTGATTTTGTTATCTTAATGGTTTCTGAGCAGCTTTAGCTACAGAATGCAATCATTATGTAGCTAATCATATCTTCCGTAGCTATCTTAGTGTTTAAACAAGTTACAGGTGTCATCTGAGGGAAAAACATATACGGTTAGACTCCAAAACTCTCCTGCATCATTCCTTGTCATCCACGAAGGCTGAGAAAAAAACTGGAAGTGATTATGCATGTGGATAGAGCTAAAATCCAAGAAGAAAATTTATATAAGGATAAGGACTCTTGATTTTCCTTTAACAAATCATAAGTCCTCAACAAGAGTTTTAGTTTGATTTTGACTGTAGAAGACACCTATGCCTATTTTTACTCAATATCAATTATGTAATTGCTTATAAAAATAACTCGGTGAACTGAGAAAGACATTTGATGTTTTTATAGTTTTCAAATACTGTGACACTCTGTTTCTGAGCGTTTTTAATTAAAGGAGTATACCGTTGATGCTATTCTGAAGGAAAATTTAAGGATTTAAAGATTCATGTGCCAATCTGATAGTAGAGGGCCCCTGCTATCTGAAGAGGCTTTTACATATTTTCTAGATAAGTAACCTTTAATTATGTTTTGTTCTTACTTAGGAAGTTTTCTGAGTTCATATTTTTGCATCATGTTTTATGTTGTTTACTTATGTCGAAGATCCTCATAATATTACAGTCAATCTTGTTCTCATAAGCTGTTCCAATATATCTCTAATACATGAATGAGATCTAGCTGTAGTATTTTGAGTTAATTGCATTTCAGTTTTGTTAGTTAGATTTAGAAGATCCTCATTATTTTATAAGCTATTCTTGTTCTCAAAATCTTCTAACACATCACTATTATATGAACGATAATCAGTTATATAATTTTGAGTTATTGACATTTTCTGCTCTACAATTAGGTAAAAAATTCTCATGTTATTACAAACAGTCTTTTCTCAAGTTGTTCCAAGAAATATCTAATTCCTGAGTAAGACTTAATAGTAATATGGTGAGTTGCAGAATAAGCTAGCTCTAGTGTCATAAGTTATTTTAGCATAGGGATCCTTACTATGTTACAGATGATCTTTTCTCAAGTTGTTCCAACAAATTTCTAACAATGAATAAGATTTCTCTGTGATGTTTTAAGTTATTTTTTTTCTAAAAGATCTTCATCACATCAGAACTAATCATTTTCTTAGTTTGTTCCAATACATCTCTAATGAAACGAATTGGACTAAGTTTAATGTTATGAGTTACTTTCTAGCAGCTTTACAATTTGTGGATTAGCATTCTCTATTCTCTTTACCATTCATAGTTTAGAGTAGATCTTGCAACTAAATTTTGTTTTAGTGCATCCAGTAACATTTCCTTTTCTACTATTAATTTAGTTTTTCCCCGTAGCATAAAATAAAATCAAAGATAAAACCAAAAAACACTAGAAAAACACTAAATACAACGAAGTAGGAAGAGGATACTTAGGCACATATGGTGCACTTCACTTCAACAGTTTACTAACCCTGGTCAATGATTTATGATATCAATTTAGGAACACTAGATTGACCAAACACAAGGCATTCACAAAAAAATGTGTCCTTCAGTGCTTCCAAAAAGGGACTAGTCAACAGCCAACAACCATGGATCTTTTGTTGAAGATGAACCACGGTGGACTGGTTCGAAATGTCAAAGCTATCAATAATGGATGTGATTTATCCGGAAAAATTTAATACACAAAATAATAATCGCAAAAGTCTCAAATCTATAATGGCCATACAAGTGTTTGGCCCATATCAAAAAATAAACAGTCCATGATACATCACATAAGATAGTGTCCAACGTCCATAAAAAAGTCTAATAACATATCAAAAATCTTGTAAGTGGTGTTGAAAAAAAAAAAAAAACCATTAAGTTAAAATCATATGTATGAAAGTAAAAAATTGTTGAAAGTATGCATGCTCACGCTAAAATGAAAGATGGATGCATGTACTCATGCATCGTACCATCCTTCTACTCTAGTACTTTCCAAGAGCCCAAAGGTTGTATAAAGCCTTCCTTAGACAAGACATTTGCTTCATTATTGTGCTCCCTATAGATGTGACGTCAAGAGATATTAACAAATAATTGTTTTAATTGAAAAATTACTTCAACTATAGGATAAAGTGCGTGGTTATGACATCTTTGTGTAGTGTTGAATCAATTTATGATGTTCAGTGAATCCCCAAAAAACTAAAGAGATCAACATCCATGTTCTCTTACTCAACAAAGAATAAGTTTGAGAGATAATAACTCTACATAATTGTTTGTACCCTCACCAACGCCAACTTTAGATTTCAGAAAATGTAGTTCATTTAAATACATGATCATCCCCCCACCACATGCCCCATCTTCATTGGAGGCCCTGTCAAAATATGACCAAGGAATTTGCTTGTTTATCGTTTCTCCATTTATAATTCAATGGGGCGTGGTAGATTTCTTGTAAGGCATAAGAGCATAAATATCCCCAATA
This sequence comes from Pinus albicaulis, assembly GCA_034641835.2. Classification (NCBI taxonomy): domain Eukaryota; kingdom Viridiplantae; phylum Streptophyta; class Pinopsida; order Pinales; family Pinaceae; genus Pinus; species Pinus albicaulis. Next base: position 665,871,978 of record CM076569.1, on the reverse strand, counting down.
TTAGCAACAATAAGATCAAGAGCCAAATCTCGGTAAATATTTCCCTATTCTCATAAAGACAAAACCCCTGTTGGGCTTCACAATTGTCATGATTTCCTTATCCTATTCTTTAGTTTTAATTTTGTTTTATTGTTTTTTCTCATGTTTATGATATATTAATTGGCATAATTTATGACTTAGAATGAACTAGTTTACTTTTATTATGTTGTCTTCTAGATGTGTTAGTTTGATTATAAAAGTGTTAATAATTCGTGGTTGAAACTTCATTATGAACAACGATCTTGCAACATATCAGGGGCATTTGATACTTGATGTTGTTTCTAGACTATCTGTGGTAAAATTAGGATAGTCAGATGGTGTTTCCAACTAACCTTGGAAAATCAAGTGAGGTTGACTCTTATTTAAGAAAATGTGTTAGGGACAAAGCCTTGATTTTCTTGTATGGGTGATATTAAGTCTATTTGTAACTAAAAAAGAGCATCCTGAGAATCGAAAGATTCTCAGGATCACTCTTTGTTAAAATAATTTACAATTTTATCTCTCTCCACTGTAGTATACAGACAGAGGGTTTGTGTCTTGAAGAAGAGATTTTGTAACTTTATCCTTAATCAGATAGACTTGCTAAAAGGCGCTGGATGTAATTGTTTTCATAGTATAATGCAAAGTTTTTAAGAAAAGGTCTTCATTGTTAATAATTATTCTGTTGATCTGATATTTTCTACAAGGCAATCTAACTCTGGTAGTTTGGGCCCACTTCTTGACAAGGTGTTGCTTTCATTTGTATTATTAAGTTCACATTTTATCTCCTTTCATTGATAATTTATTTCATATATCTGCTAGATTAGGTGTAAACCGTGTGTTTCTTTTGACTAAATATAATATTGATAGTTATATTATTCATTTGTATATGTTGTCCCTTTAGAAGTTCATTTGTAATCATTGTCAGTTTAGTGTTGTTTCCTAGAGGTTATATTTTAATTATTGATGCTTTAATATTAGTGTTTCTTTCCTCTCGCTATTTCATATTTTATGTTTCATGAATATGGTTTTCTAGTGTTTCTCCTTTAATCTTGTAATTGTTGTTTCTTAAGTAGCAGATTAGCATTCTACAGATTTTCTTGTTGTTTCTTGATTAGAAGTGATCAAAATTCAATGATTTTGAGTGGTTTTTAGAGAATATCGTTTTCCTGAAAGATAGATCTTTTCAATGCATGCTTTAATATAGGAATTGATTCTTTTCGTTCTAGTTAATTTTCTTTATGTTAAAGAATTAGTTAGCGTTAGTTTTAGAAGAATCTCTTGCATATACTTTGCATACATGCTTTAAATAAAAAGATGAATCCTTCGGTTGATAATTTAATGTGTGATAGTTAATTGATCCTTTATAACAATCAATAGTCGAAACATTTTGGCACCGTTGTTAGGGAGGTTGTAAAATGAGAGTGATATTGTATTTTGTTACATACTTGACTCTCTGAGGGTTGGATATTGAAGATGGGAGGTAAGAACCTTCGCACACGCCCTAGTAAATAGAAACTTGTGTTGGTTTCTTCCATCGACTGAAAAATTCAGGTCATTTAGTATGCATGACTAGGTAGAAAATTAGAGGTAGGAATTAGATAAAAATAGATCAAAAATTTGCTTCAAAGAGTACAAAAATGTAGGGTCAAGTTGGCCTTCGAGGAACAAACTTTATAAAAAAAATCATCTGAAAAGAAAAATCTCAATCCTCAATAGGCCCCTTAATGGTATCCGGGAAGGGATCTATTGTTATTTCCCCTCCAGTAGCAAAATATTCTATTATGGCTGAAGTTTATATTCAAGACAAAATTGTGGGATATGAGGAGAGCTTCCAAGACTTATCAAGCAAGCATCTCGATACTTTTAGAAAGAGTGAGGGGCACTCTTGTAATTTAAAGGAAGGAAGAGGTGAAATAGGGGACCTACACCCTCAACCTCCTAAGCAGGATCCTCCTGTGACACCTATTGTGAAAGAGGGAATTGAAATTCTAGATTCTAGTAGTGTGTTAATACCTAGACAAGGTTCAAAGTCTCACTACCATACTAGCCTTTTTTAGTTATCACCCCCTAATTTTTGGATTCATAAGAGTTAATAACAGATTTTTAATAAAATGGTGGTTAGGTATCAGGCACACAAACTTCAACCATAGAATATCATATCATCAATCCACAAGAAAATGCACTCATGAAAGTTATTCCACTTCAAAATCTTCCAAACTTTCATGGAATGGCCTGAGAATACATGGATGCATTCATGTTTGAATTTGAAGCTTTGTATCAGGTGTTCACGTGGGAGCAAAAGGAACCAGTAGAACCATAGGAAAAGGAGTCACGCGAGCATAAATCAGTAATTTATTAGAATATTTTAAAATTGATATATTAATCACACTAGATATATAATTGGATATCTTGCAAGTGAAGCAGAACATGTATTAGCAATTTTATGCCCTCGTTGCTGACAGAAGCATGGTTGTAAGGAATTCCCATTGGATATAGTTGAGATATGTGCTATTTGTACTAAAGAAAACTTGACTAATCGTGTCCCTCTCTTCCTGGATTGAAGGTTATATTTCAGGAAATAGAAGAAGAGCCAAAAGCCACGTATTTTCTGGCACAACAACAACAGTGGAAATCCCATCCTACAAGTACATTTCAGGACCCTTCCATGTGTTTTATTGGACAATATAATCAATAGAGGTTTCTTGGACTAACTTGGCAGGGTCAACAAGATTCCAATACCACCTAGAAAACTCAGTCATATCCCCCATCACCTTCATTATATAAGCCATTTCTTGGAACTTCTTGGTAAACTCAACAATATTATGCACCACCATGGAAAAATTCACAAAGCAATTTGAATCCCTCCCAATGGTCAAACCAGCCTCCTCAAGGGCCAATGTGGTCCAAAAACTTGTAGTGCCCCTCCGATCCTATCAATAAATCATTGGGTATGTTTCCTCAATCACCGCCATCACTACAACCATCGGTTTAGTTACCTCCAAATGCTTCACCTTCCTTACGTCCTCAGCTACACACACAACCAATTCCAAATCCAAACAATAGGTTTGTGCAGCTTCTAGAAATATTTAACACTTCTAATTATTATCCTTCCTCCTTAGAATGTAATGAGCTTTGCTTAAGATCTGGACGGACCATTTTTCCAGAGGACACCCCAAGGAACTCAGAGCAATAATAAGATGAAAATTATGCCAAAGAGCAACATCAGTTAAAAAAAACCCCTTCTACTGTGACTATCACTCAAACAGAATCACCTGGCAAACTCACTAGGAATTAAGTGTTGAAAAGTGTAACTAGGATCAGTCTTCATATTGACTATGTAATTATGTATTTATGTAAAGAAGAAGACAAAGATAATAAAATGTAATTTTGTTATGCTTGCTTCATGGGTTTCATGAGCAAGGTTTTATTATAGGTCAATAGAATTCTTCTTGATGTCTATTAGGATTTTCTTCTAGTTATAAATTTACTTAGGAGTCATGTATATGAAGTGTTTAGTCAAAAGGGTATGCTCCAAGACCTTGTCATTTAATTGTGAAGGAATGGCTCAAGAAAACCCTCATGTAAACCTCATTAATGTTGGAATATAAGGCCTTTAGGTCGGCCTATGAGTTGTGGTAAAGTTGGCCTACAAACAGGTTGTAGGGTCGGCCTAAAACAGAAGAAGTGCACTATATATAAAGGGATTTGCGGTTCATTTGAGCACAAGTTTTGCGGATTAGTCTCAAGCAGAAAGAGTGGATTATTCTAAAGCAGAAAGTGAGTATAAGTCTGAGATCTTTGAACAGTACAAAAGGAAGAATTCAGATGATATACAGTGATGAAATGCAAGGATGAAGAAATAATATTTGATGCGTATTCTATGGTCCTGTTTTGATATGAAGTTTAAGGGTTATAATAAGTGAACTATCTCTGAATTTCAATGCGAGAAAGGAAGGAAGGTAAATATGTGATTTACCTTCCTCAATTACAGTGCGTAAAGGGAAGGTGATATATCTCAAGTGAAGAAGCTTCAAGGACGTGCAAAGTGAGGGACAGGGTCTTGAGTGACCTTGTCTACAGTATCTGAATATAAAGAAGTTTGTGGAAAGGCATCTTTATGAAAAGTAAAAAGAAGTACTATAGCAGAAAGAAAGATCTTTGTTTAGGGTACTAAGGACAAAGAAGAATAAGCAGAGAAGAGGTGGTTGGGTAACCAATAGTACATCAAGAAAGATAGACTTACATACCAAGTTCTCTAATGTTGGTGCAGGACAGTGCAGGTTGGTGCAGAAAAGAAGAATCAGCTTAAAGGGAAAGAAATAAGTAGTGACAAGGTCTTAGAGGCATACATAGGTCAAGGGTCTGAGTCTTGGTCATGGTGCTTGTCATTTGAAAGTCTATAAAAAGAATTCCTTGCGGATTTTCCTCTCCAAGAGGGAGAATTTTTTGGTCCTGGCTTGACTAGCCTATATTTGTGTCTCTTGTGTTTTTGGTAATTGGCTTGATGAAATTTGTAATAATCTAAGAAGAGAATAATTAAGTATTTAAAGTAAGATCATAGGTAATTATCAAGAAGATAATTTGAATTAATCACCGCCCTACCAAATTCTCAACATCAAGAATCTAGTAAAGTTACAGATGTTTCTCCTCTATTTCCATAGAGATTGGACATATTAAAACCATAAATACCTTCTTGTAGTGGAATTACAAAACCTGTGTATTAAAATTCCTCTTCTCCAAGCTATTAGAGACATACATATTTACGCTAAAACTATCAAATATTTGTGTCAAGAAACCTGGAAGAAAACCAAAAGAACCTCCTACAATCCATGTCATCAGAAAACTTTCTGACCTTATTTTAGGAAGGCAAATACCCCCTAAATTCAATGATCCCAGAAACCTCTTGTTCACTGTCCATATTCAAGGCCTCAAATTTCCAAATACTTTAGTGGACTTAAGAGTTGTTATAAACATCATAACGCTTGAAACATGTGCCCTCCTTGGAATAAACACATTAAAACCAATGCCAACTATGTTGGAGTTATCTTATACATATGTGATAAAGCCAGAAGGAACCGTAGATGATATTATCTTTTCAGTGGATTCTTGAAGTATCTTGTAGATTTTTTTGTTCTTAATCCTAAAAATAAGCTAGAAGGGCACCCTCTTATATTGGGAGGACAGTTTTTTTTGTTCTTAATCCTAAAAATAAGCTAGAAGGACACCCTCTTATATTGGGAGTACCTTGGCCTGCCACTGCCAATGCATACATTGGGTGTCAAACCAGTAGCATGACTATTTCGAAAGGAACCACCATTAAGAACCTTATTCTAAATCCACCTACTAAACCCAACCTAACATCTGAAAATCTTAAATGGCTTCCTCCTAAGTATGAAGAAGGTGGATTATATTCCACTCTTACTATTGACAAGGCTTTTACTTTCAAGAGACAGACCAAGGATAACAAAATCAATTGTTTTATCAGTTAGCCCTCCACTGTAGGACATTCGACATGTCAAATGTTGAAATTCATACTTGATAATGAAGCTCAAGGTGATACAATGGAAGAGTCAAACAATGATAACATACCCACAACATTAGTGCATAATATTATTCCTGTTGAGATTGAACCAGGGAAAACTTGAATATTAATGTCAGTATTGATAACATTCAACGTGATAAACCGATACAAGTCCTTCAAAAATATAAACAAGTGTTTTCCTCAGTTTATGCGGACATGAAAGGCATCAATTCACAGTTATGTACACATCACATTTACATTGAAAAATATGCTCGTGTTATATGTCAACCACAAAAGAGGTTGAGTCCACATCTTAGGGACATAGTGAAATATTGTTATTTTTTTTATTATATGTAAATATATTGAATCCAAAATTAACTTAATGAAAGGAAATGAATAGGATATAACAACCGGAGAGGGCAGAGAAGAGAGGCGATTTCCATGGCGGCTAGGGTTTCTTGCTTTCGACACAGGAGTGCTGGTCGGTGATCACAGGGCACTGTGCCTACGATGGAATGCATATCGGGGGAACGCCCCCTGTCAAAACTCTGCTTCAGAACTGGATTGGCTGCCCCATGGCTCTTTCCATGGCTTCTCTTCGTCTCCACTGTTCCATATTCGGCCTCAATCCTGAGCGGGATTTGGCTGCTCGCTCAAGACACGCTCCTCGATTCAGGAGCTGGAACCACAAGGGCGCTTCTTCTGCTGTGTGCGGGTTTCTGCAGACGCTCCATAGCCATGAATACAGGTAGAACTGTCCTTTACTGGAATCGGTGGTCTCTTGGCTAGATTGGGCACACTGCAACCTGTGCTCACTACTTGCTGGCATCGATCAACATTACACCGATTTATATTGTGCCGCCATGACACCTGACTCTCAGAGGACTAGGATTATTCAACCTACACAGCACCCCATGCAAGACTTCACTGCTTTCATTGGCAATAAGGTATGCCCTGTTCGATTTCAGATATTTATTAAGCTTCATGTGGGCAACAGTAGATTAATATGGGTACAGGAATGCGATGGTGTGAAAGATCTGAAACATATTATCAGTCATGTTGTTGGTTACCCTTGCCATCTACAATCTCTAATATATGGTGGGAGAGCCCTCCAAGACTTCGACTCTTTATCTGATTACTCCATCCTTTCTAGCTCTACCATTACACTCAACCTGAGATTGAGAGGAGGCACTAGTGCACAACACAAAACTTATGGTTCTTCCAGGAGTACCAGCACCCCAAAACTCGACTTCCAGAAAGGGCCCTCCTCAGGAATATTTTAAAAGGAAAAGAAAAAAAGGCTATACCAATTGAACCAGTTGAAAATTCACCCAAACCATATATAGTTGAGCAGATGAATCTCATTTCATAATTGAACATAGAGATTCCAGAGATAGATGAACACAGACTTTCCTTTGATTCTCAAGCGCTAATTTGCAGATTTAATAGCTTCTGGCCCAAGCCAATGGAGCTCTTTAATTGGATATTTAACAAATGGACTATGGACTGTGAAATCCACCTCTACTCCAAGGGGTTCTTCATCGTCAAGTTTTCATCTTCGGAAGTCAGAGAAATCATCCTCAACGAGGGACCGTGGTTTTGGGGATCCACTGGACTATTCATCACCCCATGGTTCCCAGAGTTCGATTCAAACACCATGGAAGTGACCAGAATGCCGGTATGGGTCCGACTCTACAATCTTCCTCTTCATTTTTGGAATGAAAATTTTCTTGCTTGTATTGGAAACATCCTTGGGAGATATGTTAAAGCCGACACACAACTCTTGGAGGAGAGAATCTACACTTTTGCACGGATCTGTGTTGAGGTGGACCTAAGTAAAGGGTTGCTAGATCGCATACAAATGACACATAAACAACAGAAATGGACACAACACCTTGACTTTGAAAATACTGCATTCAGATGCCGAATCTACAGGAACACCGGTCATATGCAAAATACATGCCCGGAAGCAGAAAGGGATAACAGAAAAAAGAAGAAGCCGGGAAATTATCCAAAGGATGGAAATTTCCATCCAATGAACCAGATGAGGAAACAAATGATGAAGGGGATGTCCATATCCTAAATGAGAACAATCATACATCCACCGAATCAGAAATAAAATAACAAGAGATGCAAGACCCATTCGACACTACCTCCACAGTCCGGCAGGCAAAGGACAAAGAGGCACCAGACACAGGAGGGAACAAAAGACAACATAGCACAAACACCTCACATTCAGATAAGGACAATGGACCAATCATTGAAGACACTCAGCTCGCCCTTATCTCGGCCATGTCAACACAGGGTGCTTGGCGGAAGGTTGAAAAAAAGAAAGGGAGAAAAACATGAATTCCTCCCATGTAATATAGTCTTTACTTGCAGCTTTTAGTTTGTTTTGACTGACAATTTCCAGCACATGCATCATGTAATTTTGTTTTCATTAATAAAATTATGATTTTTTCCTTGGAAACAAAAAAAAACTTGTTGAAAGGAAACTTAGTAAGTGTCACTTAAGATAGAAATTATGATCTAAATAAATTGCATAAAACATTATAACGTGCATTTGTCAAAGATAAATTAATAGTGGTTAATAGACAACTTGAATCATATAGTTTTGATTAGGAAGGAACTAATAAATTGAGATGTCTAACATTTACAATTTTAATTCTACAGAAATATTTGTGGAAAATAACTATTGGTAAGTCTTTTCAAGATATTGTTGGATTTCCAAGTACAAAATAAGAACTAAAAAGAAATACATTTACCACTCCTCAAAAACCATGAAACAAGTACAAAACAAGGATGGCTACAAAGAAGCTAGTCCCTGCCTTGAGCTTGAGTTGGAGTTGCGAAATCTTAGCCGGAGTTGGAGTAGCCAAAATAACATTTGTAATGTGGAACAAAATCAAGACAAAAAATCTTTAATGAGTGGGGTTTCTTAGAAAATCAACAACAGTTGCAATGGCGCTGGTAGTTATTGCTGCTTGAATAAGATGATCATGTGGTAGGTTGGACTCGCTGAGAGACGATGCAGTATCCATGCCTATCACGTTCCTCTTGGATGCTATATGTCATTGGCTAAATATACTCTAGCTAGCAAACTGCGAGAAAGTTGCATATTAGATTGATATTTTACGGAACACAACAACACAAAGAAATTAATCGAAGAAGTCGATGACTCCATTTTAGGCACGCATCATACTGACGTGTATTACCTCGAATCTTTTGTAGCTTTTTGTTTTCTGGCATGAAAAAAACTAGTATGTAGTGTTACATGACATATTCAATAAAAACGAGTGATTACATCATAAGACATTACACCTAATTTTGAGTCCCAGAAGAATCCATCAATTGAACGTACATCCTCCAAGCATTCTCTAAGCATTTTACCATACCACGACTATGAATAGAAAAATCTCATAATAGCCTCGCAGATTTCATCGAATTCAATGTCCTCGAATACAAGAAAATAGTGTCAAACTTAGAATAACGAGTGATCTCTCGAGATCGATCTCTAGGATGCCTAAATGAAGAAAAAAGCGAGATGCGAATGAATCTGTCCGATGAAACAATGCCAAGAATGTGCGAGTCAATGCGGCCAGAAGCATTCACCAGCGCCTCGCTTGTAGAAGAAGGTTCTAGCTTGCACACAACATCATGGCGAGAAACAAATTAGAAAACATGCTCGCTTTCGGAAGAAGGTCCCCATCTGATTCGATCACTGCTATGTTAAGTAATAGGAAGTATCCAGAGTGTACGAGGCAGAGGGAACCCTCATGAGAGATGAATATGAAAACTCTCAGAAAGACTATCCAATATTTTTTCTTCAATAACTTACTTAGCTCTCTAGTATTCAAATCTCTATAGATGTGCTTCCAATACTATGTGATTAGAAATTTACGACAGAATGTTTCTAGTATACTGAATCCAACCAAAGTAGCGATGGATCCGTAGATTACGGCCGATCCGATTGAGTCCCAACTATAGTAATCTTCGAGTCTCACGTATATATAGATGTTTGAGAGTTTTAGGATATATGCAATGTATAAACCTCCCTAGAGTGCCATAATTTCCCAGCTTTTTGTTTGAGCCAAAGCCCACAGTTCCAATAGATTTCATAGTGGTCGTTGTTGGGGTAGCTGATCGAAACCCCGTGACTCGCATAGTTCCAGTATCGATGCATGCACCACTTCGAAAAATAATGTCGGGAGAATGATTCGGTGAGGTCTAATTCATCCGTAAAGAGTATTTTATGTAGAGACGATGCATGAATTTATACTCGATCACAAGTCGGAGATGTCCTTAATGATCACGCGCAGTGAGTAGGGAGGAAATCTTAAAAAATGCATCGATTTCTCGGCAATCCGGTATTTCCCATATAATATAGAAAGGTGTAGTGTTTAATGGATATGCGACTCCGAGTCCATGATGTAATAGATTGCATACATTCACAAGGTCGCAAATATGAATTGCGAATAACACACGAGAAAATGCACCAGAATTGAAAAGGCCGAAAGGGCAAGTAAAAAAAGAGATGTAGATGAGGTTTCTTCCTCGCAATCAACAACGGAGGGGCATCTTCTAGGACCCATAAAGCCCGCCCTACATAAAACATCCCAAGTCAATTTTTTTATTTTTCCATGCTAATAACGACTAAATAATCACAATCTTGTTGGAATATTTAGGTGCTAGGCAAAGTAGAAGGGAGATGGCGCAACGAAGGATTTGGCTAGATAGATATTTTCATAAATGTCACTTCACAATTAAGATCGATCTAGATGTTCTTCCGTTCCAAGTCGGGTTGGTCACCATTTCTCGTTATACGAGAGTCCCGAGCATCCTTGTAGAAATTTTTAATACTCGTTCCCATGCCGGGTAAATCAATTCACATATATACCCGACTGTCAACACGGAATTCACATGGGAGCATCAAGGGACCGATGAGGGAATAAGGTCCAATAAAGTAAGCATATAGTCCGTTTACGTAATCGTAGTAATAAGTGTTCATCTATACGATGTTGTTTAGAAGATGAAAATATCCCGTCGATCCCAATGAAAATATTAGCACGCATTCCCAGAATTTCCACGCAAGGTCTTTGACTCAGGCAAGGGCATGATCTTGCAAGCTGATCAAATTACTGCGAGATGCCCGATGCGCCTTGATAGATCCACCCCCGAGATAAAGAAGCTTTAATGGGTCACTCTATATGTATTTAAGTCCGGGGATGCTCGACCATTTTCCCATCATAATAAAGAGCACGCCAAAGGGATTTTATCAATAAAACATTGGAAAAAGATCTAATGTTTAGTAATCCGACCTCATTTCTTTCGGAACCGATATTTCGCTCTCAATTTGCAAAGATGTATGTTGGTGTGATCGAGATGAACCCCATAGGAAGTTTGCAATCACGCGTGGACACTGACTATTTGCTTTACCTGTATGTCGGGAGAAATAAAGGTGCGACCGATAGAGACAACATGACTGTCGACAGTACGTACCATTATTATTATGTATCTACCTCCCATCAAAAGTGATACATGTTTTGCCACTTGTTTATCTTGTTGCTGAACTTTTAAACAAGCCGGATCCAAAGATTTGGCAAAGTGACAGTATAAGAGCATGCCTTCAGTCTAAATCCGTAGGTAGGTGAGTCCACATGAGAAATATGGCGATTGTTTGTTTCCCACAGGCTAGCTATGAATTTTGTTTCCTCCATATCACCCTCGTTGTATATAAGAAGGGATTTGTCATTGTTGCTGATGCAAAAGCCCGGTAGGCATGCCGAAATCGGATGAGGATATAGTGCAAGTAAAACCATTGATTTATGTTGAGCATACCGAATACTAATAAAATCACGACAAATAGTGAGTAGTGTGACGATTACGAAAGGGGGAGAAAAGGTAGACCTTTAAAGTAGCTTCTCGTTCCTCCGCCATCTTCATAACATCGTTGAAAACGGTCCATGCATTAGAATAAAATGAGGGAGGATAATGAACATCCGCGCTCGGACCCCTTTACAGACTCAAAAGAATGCGGTCGAGAATACCATTTATGAGGGACTACATATTGCACAAGAGGTGATAGCTGAGCCATAACTCACTTGAGAGACCTCATTGAGAAACAGATCTTTCGAGAGAATAAGTCGAATAAAATACCAATTGAGCGCGGTCGAATGCCTTCTTAATATCAATCTTCATGATGATTGCCTCGCGATTTCGTTTGCGTGAATCGAATGGAGAGCACTCCCTAAGCAATTGCGACTGCATCATGTATGGACCTTCCACCCGTAAATCCAAATTGCTCTTTTGAAAATCCCTAGACTAATAAGGTTGCTTGGACTGCGTATAGCTGATTATTTTAGAATTTAGCTTTGTATGTTACACTTTACAAGTGTGATGGCCCATAGATACAAGAACTCGTTCAGGGGGAAGACGATTTTGCAATGATAGTTAGAAAAGTTGAATTCATGTCGGTAGAACAAGACCCATTACTCTAATATGTTCGAATGCCACCGTGAGATCTCATCCGCCATTAAATCATAGAAGTGTGAGTAAAATTGGTCTGGCCCGATTGTCAGAGCCGGGACTTTTGTCCCTGGCGAAATCCTTTGAGAGCTGATCCAATCTCTTTCTTGGTTATCTCTCGCTTCCAAGATTTCAGTTTGTTGCTCGGTCAAACATAATTGGTAGAAAGTGTTGTAAAAACCATGTTTGATTGCTAACGAGTCAATCTCATTATCGGCTTTATAAAAGTCGAGAAATATTTGAATGTCCTCGATGCGGTACATTTTTAGAATTTGTATACTTCATTGAGCCATCAGCTCGCCTTGAATATTCCATATAGAGTTTTTGTTCCCGCTTCGGTTAGCACAGTTGTTACACTGCTGATTTTTAATTTCCATGTTGTTTCTTATATCCTTTAGTATGTTCAACCTTCTTGTCTCCGCATTTTGAGAGTGAAAAATGTTAAAGAATCGAGATGCGAATCTTTCCATTTGTTTAAATATTTTTTTGAATTTTATTTTCAATGTCACTGAGCTCTTTATCAAGACCCGGATTTCTTATCCTTCTCGCCAGAGTCTTTATAATAGATTTTAGTACTCGTGCAACTTATCTCCGCGAATTTTCTCCATCCATCAAGACCGGAGACATTATCCTCCTAATTCCCAAAAGGTCGATACGCTTCAATTTATTGAATGTTGGATATTGTAGCCAAATTCTGTTGCATTTAAAGAAGATTCCACTCATCCGTTCCTCCACGTTTCCACATTAATGAGATAGCCATATGATCAGATGAGCATGAAGGGAAAAAACTATTGTTCGACATTTCCCGCACATTGTATTGAGAGGAACCTTCATCATAATTCGGTCGAAGACGTTTTGTGCGGCAGAAATTGTAGCCCTTGCGTACATTCATCCATGTAGGAACAGGAGATGGCTTGATGTCGATGAAGCCCGAATCCAAGAATATTTTTCCAATCTTATCAGCCCAAAGGATCCCTCCATGCCTGTCACTTCGGAGACTCATCCACTGAGAGAGAAGCATTATAGTCCCCAATAATCATTATGTATTTGATATTCAATATACTGGGATTGATCCATTCGATCGGAAGGAGGCTCGATTTCTACATGGGAGCATATAGATTAACAATATGAATTTTCTCCCCAACCCACCGATATTTCCACAGAGTAGAATACCTCCAAAAAACTTGTAAGCTGTTGAGGCTAAAAATGGAAGGATCCCATCGTCGCTTTATTAATCCCCACCTTGTGTATTCCGCATCCACCCCCATAGCGATTCCGATTGGTACGATTTTATGATTTACATCTATTGCAATGGTCCCTACTACATAAAAGTCTCCCGGAGAAGAATCATCGAAGGCGAGAAAAATCGGAGAGAACATTTTATTCAAGCAGTAGTTTTTTTGAGGGATCCACCTGTCACTTTGATATTTGAGGAAAAGATAGTCATCTATATTCGAGATGCCGATCGGCGTGCCCACTCTAAGGCCCGAAGATCCAGCTTGACACACATTGGCGACATCATGTGGGTCGATCAATTCACCCCGAAACAATGACTTTGTTTTCATTCGACCCCTAAAAATGTGTCGGACCCATTTTTGGAGGTTTTTCGAACACGTAATATTTTTAGCGGGATTCTGGAGAAATGTGTAGACCAGAAGAAAGTAGATGGTTTTCCATATACTATGAGTGCTACTAAATCTAGCAAGGTATGTGTAGAATTGCCCCTAATTCCACCGTTTTGCTCAACAATATTTTTGGGTGATTTTGGACAAAGTGGAGGAATCGGTATAATACTTTTTAGGTGATTACGGGACAAAGTAGTGGAATCGGTTCAATTGGAGAAGTTGGAGAGGGCCTATTCAAGTGGTGGCATAGTAGGGAGACACCTACTAACGGTTCGGATGTGAGCAGAGATGTTGTGGCGAGAGTGTGAAGATCTTATATTATAACTCTCTATGGTTCATCAAGTGGAATTTCATGAGTGTGGTGGGATGGATTGATAGAGATGGAGATGATTTTTGAGAGAGAGAAATGTCTGGGTTATCGCATTTATTCCTAGTCTTATTAATCTTTTGAGAGTAGAGTGAAAATCAAATGAGGTTGATTTAACGGAAGTTGTTGGAAAGGGAGTTGTGCTTACCATAATCGGAGCCATTTCCTTTTTTGTTGTTTTTTCCATCTTGGGTGAGGTCGTCGCTCTCTACACACTTTGATCCCTTCTCCAATAACGCATTAGACAGTTTTTGTAGATGACCCGGTGTGATGGCAAATTAGACATCTAAATGGGATGCCCTAATGTTAGTCTATGCTCGCGGCGTTGAGATCGTTGTCCCCAAATAGAGATCCACATCGAGCTACGCCAATCCTCCTTGCGCAGTGATTGAATTTCACAATATCCAAGCAATTTCTTTCCTTTGCGCCAATACATTGGGGGTCTAGATACTTTGTATATCCCAATCGAAGTTTCCAATAGCTTGTGAGGTCTTTCCAAGTTTAGAATTCGAAGCGGCAAGCACAGTAGTTTTACCCAAATACATTCCCTCTTCCGGAGCATCTATAACGAGGGTTAAATCCCAAAATACCATGGGAACGATTGAATGAAGCTTCTTCCTTTAACCCAAGATTCGATTCACGATCATTTTGCAATCTCTCTTCATGCAAGAAATGCACACTAAATCCGATTCCCCCATCATTCTCGCTTACTTTGGGAGTGTATCCCGAAACATTGGTGTCCGATTTGAGTTGCCCTAACCCATTCGGTCATATCTACGTAAAAGATCCTCACAGGAAATAACCACCCTCGCCAATCAAAGCTCATTTTTGTAATCCTCGCTCTACCTCTATTCCGCGAGATCATCTGTGTTCCAAAATATATTTGTTTTACGGAGGTGGCGAGGTTTATAACATCCGTTCTTTGTAAGAGTTTTTTACGCTGGTGTAATGCTTTGTTGTGCACGCGTGTGAGGTTGTTCTTGATTTGTATATATACCTTGACTCATTACTTCAATCGATCCCTGTGTCTTGTCAACTCTTTTGATTTCAACACTCATGGTCTCATTCTTTTGATTTTCATACACTCATGGTCTCATTCTCTGCTCGTCGAATTCTTAATCAAATCCCTGCGAAAGTTTTCTTGTTCCCGATTTCGATTCAATTTATCTTTGTTTCTTGAATCATACAGAAGTTTTCTTGTTCCAGTATTTCTATTCAATAGATGGTTGTTTCTTAATCAAATCTTGTCGAGTTTTTACGGTTCCTAATTTCAATTTAATAGATCTCTTTTTTCTTGAATCATGCGAGAGTTGGCCTTCGGCTTCTTGGTAGTGAACAACGTCCCTCTCACAAAAGTGATCCGCATTCACGGTGAGCAGATCCAAAGTCATCTAGAATATGTTACTTCCGTGGCTACATTAACCATCTAACTCGTATACCCTGTACAACGCTTTCATGAAACCATATCGTTAGTGAATTGCAACAACCGATACGATTTTACACTTAGACACGTGATGGAGCCTACAAAGAAAAACTAAAAGCGTTTTTTCATTTTTTATACGTTGACTTTCACATGGCTAGAGATTGTTATGTCGCCCCTAAAATTACGGAAGAGATACCAGAAGGTCATCAGGTGCGAGCTCCATTTGTGAGGTTGCCCAATCATCTCCACACTCCAAAAAGCCAGTAAACATTGCGCCACGCTAACTCACTTACCCCTCCATCAGATGCTACTTTCCTTCGTGTGCGAGTAAATCAACAACGCATTTTCCATCTCACGACGACTTGTAATATTTGCTTGCCTCCAAACTTGAGTTAGTATGAATGCATTTGCCTTGTAGAAAAGCTATTCAAAAGCTCGCGAGTGAAAAAGATTCGCAACCATTTTTATCATCGGTCGATGGTGACGAATAGGGTTTGCACGATTAGTCACTGGGTCGCGAGATACTAGAGACATTGTCCGTGGTGCTTCTCACTCGGCAGTTTCGTGGACTCCGGGCGACCCCCGTCAACCCGTGTCGCAAAGTCGCATGTTTGTTCTGCACCGGGGAGATGCGACCCAAGGCCACGGTGTGCGATCCTCCCCCTGAGTCGCAAGGTCGTGAAAAGGTGTGTCCAAGGGAAGCTGCCGACCACTAAAGGAAATTCTCCGACTACGCGACCCCCACTGTACAAAAAATGCGATCTCCCCTTCAAAGGTGCGACCTCCCTCAAAGGCAACGCCCATGCCTCATTTTCTAAGCAGATTTTGAAAAAAGTTGCGCGTTTGAACCCTGCATGAAGTAGCAGTGAGTTTGATTCGTGAAGCATAATCGTATGGAATACTACTGTGAGAAGCTTCAAATTTTGGCAAAGATTTTGCCTAAGAACCATAGGATCTTGATATTCACCGTTATAGATTCCCTTTGACGATGCCGATTCCTCACCTCAGAAGATGACGGCACCGGCACTGCAGATTGTCCGGATTCGTAGTACTCTAAGCGGATCTCCAATCTTTAAATCTTTAATCCTCGTAGGAAATGCTATGCCGATCTTCAATCTTCTAAATCTTTTAATCTTGAGAAAATGCTAAGCGGATCTTTAATGCTTTAATCTTGAAAAAAATGGTTGAAATAGGCACTAAGAATCGACATACTCCATATATGTTGTCTGACACCTCTAAAAAGAAATTTCTTCTACTCGGCTGCAGAGTCCATGCTTTGCACACGTAATGAACTGTGTTGAGTCCACGATTGATTCTGCATTTTCTTTAAGCTGCGTGCTTGTTCGAGTCCTCATCGAGGAGCCTTTCGAACTGACCCTGTCGCCTTTAATTCCCTGGTACCCTGTTCGGACTTCTGCTACTGAAATTTCTACAGTACTCAAACATTGTACATCTGCACAGGGTAGCCATGCTAAGTGAAAACTCCTTGCCTCTACAACTCGGAACCCTACTTACCCACTCATTTTCCACTGCAAAAATTCCGATACGTGAACATGTTTTCGAGTGGGAATGAAAAGGTTAACTCACCCACTAGTCCTACACCCAAAGTAACTTACGCCTGCTGCTGGTGTTCTCAATCCTCTTCATCTCGGTTTTCTCTCCTCACCATTTTCGTCTCTCCTCGTTCTTTTTATTCTCCTCCAAACAATGAAGTCACGTGCTTAGATAATGGCTAACAAGAGAACGCGGTTGTTTGGATGAGACATTACAGACTAAACTCTGACAAGAAAATCAAGAAACCTAATCAACTCTGATAAGCTGAACGCTTCCACTGAGCATTATCACAAAATCAAGCTTGGTCATTAAACGAACCCTGGAAATATCACAAAATGTTCAATAGTTATGATATATGATATCTACACGAAAATATCACGCATGGAAAGAGTACCTAAGTGCATCACTCGAAGCTAAGCTAATCATGTAATAAACATCATCAGAAGCACATCATGGAAGCTAATCGCCTATGCATTCGTGTAACCTAATCAAAAGCTAATTGTGCCCTCATTGCTCATCGTCAGTAGCACTCTACGTGTAGCCGCATAGAGTTGACCATACCAAACTCGGTGTGTAGAACAATTAGAACCCAGATTTGACCGAAGAAACGAAACTCAGTTTGTAGAGAAAGTGAAGCCACATCTTGCCCTGCCATAAAGAAACTTCGCTGAAAAGCATAGTTTAGTAATAAGAAAGAAAAATTCAGTTTCATGTGCCAATGAATAGACAAAACAAGCAAAAAGAACTATGCTAATTCATTAATTATCAAATTACTGCACTCTATACCTTCACAAATTTTCACTTCCAAATGGGAGGAAATTTTATGGATAAAAACATTTGATGACATCCCCATAAATCATAACATTGGCTCATATAGTAGCTGTTTTACGGACTACAAATTTAATAGTTGGAGAAGCACTATAACTTGGCATTTTAGCTATAATTTAGCTCTACACAAAAGTAATGGAGGACAATCTACATACCGATGGAAGCACTAAACGCTAGAAAGGAAGCTTGGTGGCAGCAAAAAGTCTGATAATAACGATGCAATAGTTCAAGCAAATTCTTCACGAATCCGCTAATAAAATAAAGGCATTGGACCTCCTTTTACAGATAAAGGCGCCACAAGTCAATAAATAGACTTCAGAGTAAGCTATAGTATAGACTTTAAGTTCTTCCAGCCAGCTTCTGGTAGACCCTTGTAAATTGTCCAATCTTGCAGGCTGTTACTCGAACTCACTACTGTCACTCGAACTGATAGAAGTCTCGTTGAGGTTGAGGAGTAGTGTGTGAAATCTAGGAGCTTTGTGCTTGAACTGTTTGATTCCATGGAAAAAAATGATTTATAGGGAAAGCTCCCAGTCAACAACTTATCCTGAAGATGAGTGGGAAGAAATACATGATGGGTTTTAAAGAGATATCACTGCCAATGAAAATTAGAATAGCTTATACAGAAAGAGAAGGAACTTAACATACAACATGAAGCTAGTAAAAGATACAAAAGCAAGCGGTTTATTTTTGTTACCATTAAGGTCAGAGAGGATTTTCAACAAGTTATGGTCGAACAAAGCCCATTCAGTAAATAGGAGTTCAGAAACTTCTGGAAGCTCTTTAAGTCATGTTTCTGTAAATCCTGGTGACAATAATTCAACAACTTCAAGGGAGAAGAGCAGCTAATGCTAAAGCTCCTTTTCCACAGACCAAACACAACTATGAAGTCAATGTACTTTGAAGTTCTTACATAATGGACTTAATTTCAAATTAAAATAATTTTAAGATTTTTTTAAGTATGTTGGGATAAATTATTATTATCCTTTCTATTTGGTTTTTATATTTTTATAAGTGATACTCGTGAGGTTCAAAATTTGCATATTGTTATAATGACTTAGAGTTTTTATTGTTAATGTGATTTATACATTGAGAAAAATCTAAAAAAAAATATTATATGAAAAATAATTGAAGAAGATAAAAATATACGTGGAAGATGTCATGGAAATTTAGTATAGATAAATAATTTTTATTTTTGTAATGTATTAAAATTTGATTTTTGTATCATTTTATTAGTGGAGAGAATTAGAAGCTAAGTTGAAAACTGGAAAAAAACATTAAAAAAACACCATACAAAATTTGAAAACGCACTATCTTAATAAAATCTACAATTAATCAACATATTATAAAACAAATAACTTATTAGCAAAATAGAGCTCCCTCAATTGGCAAGTGTGTGAAAATGAAGTGTTGTGTGTATAAAAAGAGTCAATCAGTTGGAAAATCCTCAAACTTCCTTGTGTCTCTACGGAAGGAGTATACAATAAATAACTTATTACAGAAACAAAGCCCTCTAATTGGAAAGTGTGTGAAAATAGTAAGTGTTACTAGTGCCAAAAAGAGTCAATGTTAGAAAATCCCCGAACTTCCTCGTATCTCTAGAAAGAGTATAAATAAACACCTAAAAAGATTATAGTGGTAATGGTTGGAATTCCACCCCATATCACTTGAATACAAAGCCAACTTAATTGTCAAATCCTCTAAAAAAAATAATTATAAATAAATTAAATCTTATTACAAAACAAATTAATTAATTTCAAAATTATTTATATATATATATATATATATATATATATATATATATATATATATTTAAAATAATTGTTTGATTAAAAAAACATAGAGTCAAAATTAATAAATAAATTCATTTTCCCCAACGAATAGATGGCTCAAGGTGGCCTCATGGCTTCATTCGTACTCATGAAATGCAACTCGATCACACACTTTTCTCATTTTGTTTTTTCCTATGCTAAAGGTATTCAAATAAGGGTTCAAGGATCCTATCGTTTATTGGAGATATGTATTAATTCATTTCTCATGTGGACCAAGTCCGAGATTTCGTTATTCTTTTCATTGTATCCCAATGTCTACTCATTATTCTTGTGATCCGAAGGTTGGTGGTCTAAATTTACCTTATTTTTTGTGATTTGGTACTAGGTTGAGATCTAGAGAGGATTACTATAAGAATATTTTTTAGTGTTCTACGATCTAACTCGAATCTATCTTTAGTGTGAGATTTGAATTTATTCCAAAATTATTATTTGATCGGAAATTTTTTTCCTGTCTGCAAGATCTAAATTAGATTTGTCTCGAGATTTGAAGCTATATAAGAATTGTATTTTGGTCAAAATTTTGTACTTCGGAAAGGGAGAGATTCAAGATATAATAAGAACATATTTAATCCTTATTTGAAGTAATTTTAAATTTTAGTAGTGATCCATAATCAACTTAACCAATTACGATATAAGTATATACACAAATAAGAATATACACTTTTTGTTTAACTGAAATAAATTTATTAATATATCATGTTAAGTATAATCATAACATACTCAATCTTTATCATTCCTTTCCCTTTTCAAGGTTAGTAGGGGACTATAGTAATTGAATTTTTATCTTGCATTAGTTGTGCATGTAAAACCAATACACTCTTTTTAGATTTTAATTTGAAGATTCATGGAATAATGGAATTATATAATTTTGTTTTTCAATATTTTCATGATTTTTAAACTAAAGCTTTTTATTGGCATTTTATTTTTAGTGAAATTTTACATCCACCATCTTATTTGGCCTCTTCATGAGGCAAGAGCTCGGCAGTTGATATTGTTGGACATTGGAGTTCAACGCTCCCCATGTGTTTCAAATCACATGGATCTAACCGCACTCTAGTGGATCCTAACTCACGGCGACTGTATGGGCGGAGACTAAAGCCAACGGGTTTTGGTCTAACGACAATCGTGATTCCTTTCAAGTGGTATTAGAGCAACAAGTCTCGGGTTCAAAACTCATGACTCTCGACTCGACGTTGAGGAGATTGTTGGACATTGGGTTCAACGATCCCTGGTGTGTTTCGTGACATGGACTAACACTTCTCCGTGGATCCCTAACTCTAGCGATTTATGCGCAGAGCTAAAGCCTATGGGTTTTTGTCTAACGACAATCGTGATTCCAACAAATATTAAGATAAAAAGCATATATTTAATTACATTTTCAAAAAAGTGAAGTAATGCTAGCATTGTTTCACTAACATTTAATGTTTCATTTATGATGCATGTAATATGAATAATTTTCCCCTTGCCATTCAGTTTAATTTTGTGAAATCTCGGGTATACGGATCTTTGTGACATGGCTTTGACTTAGCAGCATATCTGCCATTGCCATATTCCATCTCCCTTAGTATGTTTGTAGTCCACGTGAAAGAAACATAAATAACTTATTTCTTCGTCACCTATTTCCCTGGTTTGGGTTTCTATTCCAGGTCCTAGCTTATTTCTCAGTATGGATTTGTATTCTAGGATCCTATTTGTCTTATGGTCTTATTCCTATCTCTTATAACCGACATATCATGCCTCCCCCTTTGCTCATATCTTGACTTCATGTTTGTCCCATACCTTTCAAATGCCTAACTTAGCTAACTTTCCGATGCTGGCAATATACTGTGAGAAATATTACTTGAAGGCACACATGAATGAAAACTTTTCAATCTACTTGAGCTTATGCATACATTGAAATGCATTTGCATCCGGAGACGTCACTATATCCATGCATGAAAATATTATTCGTAGATGCACTAGTCAAATTAATTTCTTGAGAAAATGGGGAATTGACCCAATGGCTATGTAACATCTTTGTTTGTTATTGCAATTTCCAGAACGTGTGCTTTAAATACATGAAGACTATCCACTAATGCTCTTTATTTAAGTCGTTGCATTGATTTAGCTATGTCTAGAAAACCCATTTAAGAAACATCACCATTCTTCAGTGCATAGAAAAGCTTCAACAATATCATATAGTCAACTCATTCTCATTTCCCAACTCTCCTGTTAGTTTCTCTACTCTCTCCCTTTGTATCGAATAAAACAAATCTCTTTGTTCTTCTAATATCTACATATACATAAATATAATGTAGTACAACACAATGTTTTGTAATATATATATATATGCTATAGGTATAGGTTGAACAACTCCACTATGGCTATCAAAAAAGGAAATTTTCATGCAAAAACACTAGTGCCATGTGTTTAATAGTAACTTCTGACCTCCCTTAGTTCTTTTTCCTTGGTAATGAATGTCCTACAAAATCATAAACATGACAGTGACAAATGATTTTTTATTACAAAGAATACTTAGTGGATGAATTGAAAACTGAAACATAGTTAAAATATTGATACAAAAATGCTTCTACTAAGAAATTTCATTGTCAAGGAAATTAGAATCTAAATGAAAATTGAATGACGGGATATGCCCTAATAAAACAAATAGAATGATTGGATAAGGAGCTAAGACTTTAGTACTAAAGCCTTGAATGAAACTAACGAAAAAAATGGGATAAACCTTGAGCCCTTTGACTCTAAAGCCCAGTTAAAAACGTTGAAACACTCTCCAACCCCGGATACATCAGTAGTCGAAATAGGCATAAATTTCTGACTACTATCATACCAATTAGCCCTAATTTTAAGAAGCAATTACAATGCCCTGATTTAGATTTCACCGATGAAACTATTAGAGATCAAATTAAGCTTCACCTGATAACAAAGCTTGGGCTATATGAAGGCCACATTATTAATAGATATCAATAATGAAGATCTAACAATCCTAGATTCATTAGAGGAAATTTCTAAACCTAAGAAAGTGCCCATGAAATTTTCATGTAATTTCCATGTGTCATAATATGTAAACCAATCAAAATCATAAATTTAAAAAAAAAGAGGTGCATGTAAATATTTTGAGAGGGAAACAAAGAAAAAATCACCATTAATTGTATGTTTTGACTTATCTCATATAGGTTTACTCAGAATTTCAAGTGTAGACACTCGTTTGGATGTTTACTCAAATTCTACATCCAACAAGTGTTCTACACTTAAAGATGAGAGTAAACTTATAATGTAGATGAGCCATAAATACAATAAATAAATAAATAATAGCTTTCTTCTTTTCTCTCCAAAATTCATAACTCTTATTTTATTTTACTTTTTCTCGCAAGAGAAAAACATATTTTTTCATTAAAGAGTATAAAAAGTGCGAGTAGATGCCCAAGTCATTCACAAAAAAAGGTGTCCCTCAGTTAAGCTCCAAAAAAGGGACCAACCATAGGGTAGCTTATATAAGTGTTTAGCACATATCAAAAAAATAAACAAAGTCCATGATACATCATATAAGATAGTGTCCAACGTCCATAAAAATAGTCTAATAACATATCAAAAATCTTAGCAGAAGTGGTGTTGACGATTATGCTTAAGATCATACGTCAATGAAAGTAGAAAATTGTTGAGAGTATGCATGTTTACATTGAAATGAAAGATGGATGCATGTACTCTCACGTACGTACCCAGATCATACTTCGTCTCAATACTTTCTAAGACCCCAAAGGTTGTCTAGAGCACTTCCTTAGACAAGAAATTCGCTTCATTATTAGTGCTCCCTATAGGCGATGTGACGGAAGAGATATTAACAAAAAATTGTTATCAGCTGAAAATTTACTTCAACATGTAGGATAAAGTGTGTGGTTATGACATTTTTTTGTGTAGCTATTGAATCAATTTATGATGTTCGATCGAATAGCCAAAAATCTAAAGAGATTGAAAACCATGTTCTCTTACCCAACAAAGAAGATGTTTGAGAGAGATAATAGCTCTACATAATTATTTGTACCCTCACTAGATACGAAATCTAGATTATCAAAAAAATGTAGTTCATTCAAATACATAATCATCCCCCACCATATGCCCCATCTTCATTGGAGAGCCCCATTAAAATATGACCAAGAATTTTCTCATGTTGATCGTTTCTTCGTTTATAATTCAATGGGTTGTGCTAGATTCCTTGTAAGGCATAAGAGCATAAATAGCCCCAATCTCAACAAAAATAAGATTATGAGGCCGAGAGCTTGGTCCCTAAATATTTTCCTATTCCTAGAAAGCCAAACCCTCCTATTGGGCTTCACAAAGTCTGTCATGATTTCCTTATTCTATTCTGTAAAGTTGAGTAGGACCGTTTTTTAATTCACATTTCAAAAGGGCATAATACATTATATAATATCTTCCGAGGGCCTCGATCCGCAGGTGGATGATAGTGACCACCCGCCTCATTCCATTCTGAGCCCATCATTGTCTCTTTCTGGCTTTTTCGACTTTTACGGCATAACTTACTATTTTTAGCAATTTTTCGGGTCTTGAACTTCGTAGCCGTTTTGAGGCCCTAAACGACGTTTTTTGGGCATCGCGCCTTTAGCGCATAATTATGTTCCAATTCTAGAATTGATATTTTTTGGCTAGCGAGCTTTATGGTCCTCGGATAGATCTTTGCAAAGATGCTATCATGTGCGTCAAATGAAGATAGTATCTGCCAAAGTTATGACTCGGGGAAGTTGAAACACCAATTTACCCAAACGTGGGCCATAGTTTTTGGCTCTTCATCTCCCTAGGGGCTAGGTTTTTAGATGTTTGGGGTTTTCTATTGTTTCTCTATAATAAATAGGCCCTCGAGCCTCATTGTAACACGATTCGGAGGCATGTAGCCACAACATCTCTTCTAGGATATAAAGCTACCAGCGCCCAGCTAATTTATTTCCATTATCTCGTTTGTGAGAAAATTTGGATTTATTTGATATGAATGAAATGAAGTGTTATTTTTCGATACATCTTGTATTTATGGTTATATGTGTAATATGTTAGTGTCTCCCTCGCATAAATCCGGATCGTGCTGGTATCGAAGTGGTCTTCTTTTCTCGATCCTTCTTTGCATGTCCCCAACGAGTCTAGGTATAAGGAGTTAGAGCTTGATACTAGTTGAACCTTTGCAAAATCGACCTCGTATATCCTCGATGACGCCGCATGAGGGGATGAAAAGAAATATGAAGGGCGGAGATTCTATCAAAACTATTGCTCAAGGAGGCCCTCAAAAAACAAAGGAATGCGATGATGGATAACTTTGCCCAAATCCTTCAACGAGCGCCTCACCGCCGGTGTACCCATCCAACAACCACTGCGGAGGCGCGACTCCCTTTAAGCTACACGTAAACTTTGACATTCCCACTATTTTAGGGTCAAATAGAGTGCAAATGCCGTAGATGGATGGTTGAATTTATTAGAAGGATATTTCTCGGTTCATGACTTTTCACGCCGAGATAAGATTATTTTTGCACTCCCTCAAAGCTACCCCCCATGTCAAGGACTAGTGGGAAAACCCAACGTCGAGAAAAAGACGACGACAAAACCCTACTACGGCTACCTAATCGTACCCACTTGTAATTCTTTTACGAGACGCCTATCAAGGAACAATACTATCATGGGGAGCGTGAGGACAAGTACATACAATGGACCACGCCGCGACAACACAAAAGATCAAGATGTGCATAAGCTAATGAATCATTCCATATCCTACGCACAAAGTTTGGTACAAAGATTGGCAGAAACATTTGGTGCTAAATTATCGTAGTTGTACGCACATATACATTACTGGAGGAAATGGAGTTCCTCAACATCTCCCTCTCTTGGTACGACATACCGGTATGCTTTGTGAGATTCGAGCATAAATTCAAATAGAAGAAGAGAGACTTTGGATCTCGCGAATCAAAAGCAAGGAGAAAGCCGCCCCCAAACAACGAAAAACAGACAAAGGCAAGAGCATGACGGACTCGAAGACAACTCTACCAAATCCACAAGCAAATAACAACACCACGAAGCTAAAGAAGGACACGAAAAAGTGGTGTGAGTCTCACATAGAGCTCCACTCACAACACAAGTAGAAAGTAGTAAGACTGACGCCGCTCGGTGGCCGAGATGAGTAAAGGGCTCCCGAATCGAATGCATGATACGAATCAGATGAACCTAACAAGGGAATGACAAAGGGAAACATATTATTGATGCGAGCCCAACACCATTGTTTCCTTCGTGAAGATCCGGATGAGGAGACGGAAGATCCCGAGGAGAGGGACGAGGCATCTCTTCCACTCCCAGGATGTGCGGGTAGCGGGTTCACTTTGCTACAATTCATTGTCAACAATAGGAGCCAAAAAAGAACCTCATTTCGACAGACAACGCGAAGCGCTTTGGGGCTTGCCACCACCACGACACACCCGACATCCATACACCATCGGTGGCTTCACCGAGGACGGGATCTCGCACTCGCACGTCAAGGTGTCACCTTCCCCTATGGCATCAGAAGCCCTTCACGACGATGAGGTATTATGTGACATTGCTCTTCTTGATGTTTCGATGTATTATTAGGTCAACCATACTTGTGGAAACGACATGTTGTTTATGAGTCCCAACCTCACTCTGTTGTTATTACTTTGGGAAATAAGTTGTACGAGATGCCGGAAGATACCACCGCTGTCGCTTTTCTCTTTGGTTGTTGAAAAACAATGTAGTAAAGCTCATTTCCCAAAGAAACTAGAAAATTTGTTTTTCAATGATACGCCCTCGAGGAGCAAGAAGAAAGATTATGGCAACGACCTCCAAAGCAAGGCTACTATGCATGACAACAAAAAAATGAACAAGGTTGTGGAGGAGTACAAGGACATCTTCACCTCACCCACGGGATTCCTCTGCATCGTCGGTCAAGCACCCATTGATGCGGCCCAGGTGCGTTGCTACCCGATGGGACCGATCTATCGATGCTGTTCGTGCGGAGAACAATAGAAATCAAGAGGCAAATTCAAGAGCTACCGTAGGAAGGTCACATTCGGCTTCAATTTTATCGCTCTGTGGGAACTGGAATTGATGCTGGTACGGAAAGAAGGATGGGACTTGAGACTTTCGTGATTGATCATCGAGCATTGAACAAGATCACCGTTCAGATAGATGCCGATCCCACTGGATTGATGACCTTCCGGACCAACTCCAAAGGGGCGAAAATATTTCATCAAGATCGACTTTAAGTGCAGTGTATCACCGTGTACCAATCGAACCTCTACGATGTGGGGAAGACTCGCCTTGCAAGACGATGGAGGGGCCTTTTCGAATGGCTAGTCATGCCTTTGGGTTGACGAATGCTCTCACAACCTTCATGAGGTTAATGGACGACATCTTGTGTGCCATTTACCAACTCATTTTTAGTGGTCGCTGCACTCGGATGAAATTATGATCTTCGACCTATAATTGGGAAGAGCACCTCCACCACATCCGACAAGTCCTCCAAACGTTACATGCAAACACAAAGGTTGTGTGCCAATTTGGAGAAAGTGCACTTTTGGCACGAGCCCAAGTTCAATATTTGGGATACCTTATTGATGAAGAGTGTGCATGTGGATCCAACCAAGATCCAAGTCATTCGAGATTGGCCAAAGCCCCAACCACTCTATAAAGCTTTGCAACTTTATGGGTCTCTGCGGGTTTTAAGATGATAGATTTGGGGCTACTTCACTACTATCTTGGGGAGTTGAGAAGTATTCCAATGCCCACATCATATTTTCATTTCGGAGTAATGTCATGAGCGAGAAGTTCTTCAACGATTTTGGAATGCGAGGCTGCAAGCCTCTTCTTACCCCCATGGAACAAAACTTGAAACTTTCAAAATTTGAAGGGGGAGAAATGGGTGGATAGTACTACTTATTGATAGTTGATGGCGGCTACGATTTGTCCGAGCTCCTCTCAACCGCATCTTTCTTATGTCGCTTTTCGGTATTCTTTCACGCTTTATGTGGGAACCACGAGATAGCCACTAGAATACAAATAAAAAGAGTTCTTCGTTATATCAAGGAACAAAAAGATTTTTGGTCTTCTTTACAAAAAGACTAAAAACTTTTATACTTGGTGGATTTCCCAGGATATCGAGTTCGTTGACAATACTGATGATAGGGCATCAACCTCGGGTTATTTAATGAACATGGGTTCAAACGTTTCGCAATATCTTGGAGTGCAGTAAGAAACGAGCTACAGTGGCACACTTCATCGACACTAGCCGAATACATACTCATCTTGGGAAGCAACATGTGAGATTGTTTGGTTGCGCGTAGTTTTTATACGACATAGAATTCCTCGAAAGCGAAGCTACATCGTTATTCTTCGATAACCAAGTACCCACATAAAGCTTGCCAAGAACCCGGCTTTTTCATTAAAAAAAGCATGTTGACACCAAGTATCATCACATCACTAACTTACTCATTGCAAAGGATGTCATCAAGCCGATTTATTGTCCTTTTGAGAATCAAATCTCTAGTATTTTACAAAAAACCACTTGGCGGGATAAAATTTTTCTAAGTTCATGGATGAACTTGGTATGTGTTGTAATGTATATTTGGATCATAGGGGGAATGTTAGATGATCCAAAAATACAAATATCATAGTTTAAAGGTTAGAATAGAATATTTAAATATTTGGAAATGTTTAATAAAAATATTAGGAGAAACTTTAGAAATAGAGATTAGTTGCAAGAGATATGACATCTAGAAAGATGGCATTTCTTAGACTCTAATATAGGGAAAAAGTTAGTAGTGAATTGTTAGGATGATATTTATATGTAAATGGATACTTGTTAATTTAATAAGTGATCCACTAACTAGAATATCGTTAAGACATTTAGCTTTATATATAGCTCATTCTCCTAATTGCAAGTGTGTTGGAGTGTATTAGTTCCGATTTGTCTAGTATTTTTATAAAATGTTAATGAATTTTTATTAAATATATATATATATATATATATGTATGTTTTATATTGATTATAATTATTTAGATAAAAATATTATTAAGAATAGATATTATTTTTTTAAAAATATATAAATTATAATAAATTAAAAATACTATTAAAATTTAAATAAAAACATAAAAATGAAAAATAATATTTTAACCTAAACCTATCATAATAATAAAAATAATCTTAACTAACATAAATCTAATTATTTTTTAATATCTCATACAACAACCTATTTCATAACTATAAAATCACTTGATTACACTTATATTTAAGAATATGAAAAAACATCAACTTATAAAAGGGGTCGAGAGGGACATTATGCTATATGAAAAATAATAGCCATACATTCTCTTAAAAATGAATCCATTGCTTAACACACATATTATATATGAAGGGGGGGGAACATTAGTTAGATCCAAAAACATGGTTGGAATGTTTGGATTTCTCTAATTTGTTTATTTAAAATATAAGCAAAATGCATGATCCTAAAGAAATATTAAACAAACTTGAATGAAAACTTTTTAATATTGTTAAATATAACCATAATGTGAATGTGAATAAATGTCACCTTCATAATGTGAATGTGAATATATGTTGATATAAACCCATGTGAATATATGTTGATATAAACCCACTAAATCATATTTGAAAGTGAGTCATATATACGCAAATTATTTTTTGATATTTTTATTCCTTGGTTGTTACAACTTTAGGAGACCTTAGTATACGATGCAAAGAAAGTTTATTTTTGGGATATGCATTCGCATCACTTTCATGAAATTTCGAAAAAAGAAGGTTTACTTTTGAGATGGGCATTAGCACCACATAAGAAATTTGAGAGAGATGAATTGACTTAAAGTAATCACTTCATTTCGCGACTTGTATGTGGAGTGACCTAATATGATAAGACTTTTTATTTATTCTTGTTTAGTTTTGTTTTTTAATCGTTGAAATTATTTATTTATTTATTTGTTTGATTCTCTTTTACATTTGACAGGATTTCTTTGTCAGAATCCGAACTTTATGATGCATGTGTTCGTTTGGTGCCATTTGCTTTCTTTTTTCAGTTGTAATCATCTCAATATGTTGTTGGTGTTTAGAAGGCATTGGAACCAATGCGGAGTTATGCTCGACCTGGACCTTCTGTGCACTTTCCTAGATATTTTGAGTATTGTTGTTTTGCAGTATTATCTATGAGTTTTGTTTCTTTTGTTTCTGATTCCTGAGTTTACTGCAAATTGCCATCAACTACCCTCAGCTTTTGTGGCTGTCTCTTTTTTTCTTTCTTGTGCTTGAGGATAAGCACTTTGAAAGTGGCCTATATGAACACATATACGGGAAACGAAAAGGTTGTATTCTAATAGTTAAGGGTTGAGACCACTGTTGATTATTGTAGGAAATGGCAAAAATGCGATAAGTAATCCTTTACTAAGGTCATATCTCTACGCATATTCTAGAAAAGGTAGAAAATTCACTTGTTTGACTCAATCAAAGCGTCTATCTTTAAAAAAAAATCCGTGAACATTCTCAATTCCTTCTAATAATTTGTGATGCCAAAAAATGCATTGGTAGATTATGTAACCTTACCCTACTTTGTCATTTTGTAAACCACCATGATATTTGCATCAAAACACAGAAACCCATGGTATCACGAATAAGCCCGCATTTCCCCAAAACCATGGTCCCTCGTTTAATGCATAATCTTTGTCTTTTGTTGTATCAAACTTGACTATAAAAAAATCCTCTAGAACATAAACAGATATCACAATTTTTTGTCCATGCAGAAAAAATCCATTGATGTAGTGCCTCTGGGATTTGGGCCAAAATCCATTGAATCTACATACTATCTGTTTTATTATGGAACTCATAATGAATCATATTTACCTCAGGTAAGTTTTGATTGTCAAAGACGACACGTGGGTCATCTGCTACACAATGTAAGGATCAGTAATAGTGGGAGACTGCTCTAGTTATTTTTTGTGACTTTGTCTTCCCTTAACTGCATCTTCGAGAGATGAAGAGCCCTTTTAGAACTCATTCCAGGACATCCCCTAGAAGCTTCATGTTAAGGATTATGATTAAATCGAGACCAATGACATAATCCTGGAGATTGGATTCCTCTTGCAAAATTTTTCCTTGCATAAATCAGAGTTTTTGTAGCCTTGCTAGGGAGCTGCCCTGTCTTGAATCTTTTTTGTTTAAGGGTTTTTATCTGCTCCCTATTCCCAGAATCTCTTACAAATTGATTTCCCTTCTGGTGTTCTGATAAAGATTTGGATCACGGTTCCTTCATTGGATCTGGTTTTGGATCATCTAGATCCACAATTGGTCGATGCTCTCTGCATGCCTTTACTTTATGTTGTGAGTCATGGTCAACTCTGCCACCATCAAGCAGCTCCCAAAGTCGTATATATATTGCTCCCCCAGTATATAAATCACATATTGGATGCCGAGAGCACCAAAAATATTGTTTTGTGTAACCCTGCAAGAATTTGGTAAGAACATAAGAGTATAACTCAGACGAGAGTTTTGATTATTTTCTTTGTCGTAGAATCCCTCTCTTTAGAGAAACAGACCATTGAGAAACAGTGAGATCGACGATTTTAGCCTTAATGATATTGCCTGAGTTAATTGTTCCCACCTTGCCTGTCTGGATCGATTGATGATGCGCAAAGATACTTTCTTTTTGGGCTCTGTGGTAATGAAAACCAGCACTTGGATCTCCTCAATACTTTGCGACCAATCAAATACAACCTCCTTTACATGCCAGGGGTATTGAATGTCTTCTTCAGATTTGAGGGCATCATTTTTTCACTAGGTTAATGGGAATGAGTGAGGTCGAGGCAGATACTTTAGGGTTTTGGCAGTCCGTACTCATAAAAACTCGTCTCCTTGGAATCTATATAACCACATCGTTCTTCGGCCCCCCTCATCAAGTGGGACTCGATGCAAATGGATAGATCTGATACTAACTTTCCCTGCATTCTCTACACACCCATCCGTATATCGATTTTCTGTGAAAAAGTGTGTGAGAGGAAATCAATCCCTCTGCAGGAAAGAATAATCTAGAGGTATACAGTTGCTCCATAGAAAAGGTAGTGTTTGAGGCGGATCCTTGCCTCTCTACACCGATGGATAGATGGTCACTGCTAGATCTGCAAAACCCTCGCCTCCTACGCCATTCTCTCAAATCCCGTCATTTCGCCTTCTTGTCTAAAAATCACTAAGCTCTGTTATGAACTTGAATGAATTATGTTTATTGAAATTTACGTGAGTGCCTTACCACTTTTTTAAAATTTGGTAGCCTCCACCTGCCCGAACAAAACCAAGATTTATTGGCCACCTTAAAGCGTTCACGCCATCCAGTATTAAAATTGTTTCTTTACTGTCTACTAGCACTATGCTATCATTTTTTTGTAAAGCAAAGTATAGTTGAAAACATGAAAAGCTAAAAAGCTAGCCACAAAATTAATGGAAATTTAGAACATCATTGGTTAACCCTCTGAAGAGTCTATAGGCACGCGGTCTTTTGCGATAGAGGCCGAGCGTGTCAACTTGCTACATAGGTTGAAGTAGTTGTTCGATTCTACCAATTCGAGTTGTGGCATGATACTAGAGATACTCTTATATCCCGAAATTTGTTTTTTGATTTCTTGCAAAATTGAGACCACATTAGGGATTTCCTTCATTTTCTGCTCAAAACTTCGCGAAAACTTTGGCCCTACACATTTGAGAGCTCAATATGTGTGGATGAGTCCGGTGAAAGAGGGATAGTCTCCCTCTTGTGTTCTAAGGGTTCTGAAACTTGAAATCCATGGTATCCTCCTCGTAATTCTCTATCTTATTCCTTGCTATTACTTTCCCTCTCGCATGACCCTTGGATTACATTGCGAATCTATGGTGGACTGTCCTAAGAAGTAAACATCGAAGAGACTTCTCCATGACCTCTTTCTTCGTCTTCTACGCACTGCGCTTCCTTGGATCAACGTTGGGTTTTGAAAGCTTTCTCGCTCCCCTTTTTCTTTAGGTTGACGTTTGACAGAGTTGACCTTTAACCATATGTTGTTTTCTTTGGACAGACAAGCACTCACAAATGTCGAGCTACACCGAGAGAGTGTGAGTAGGCACCGTATAGGGGTGAGAGAGAATGAAAAACGATGTCACTGAGAATCCTTATGGGACCCACATCTGTCGTCGTAGTCGAGATGACAAAGTATGTGCCATGCAATCACTTTCGAGAAAGGTGGTAAAACTACTGCTGCGTTTAGAAAGCTCGATACTGTGAAAAAAGCCAATTGACGAGGATTGCAGAAAATATAACTATTATATTCTTCCATG
Source organism: Pinus albicaulis (assembly GCA_034641835.2). Classification (NCBI taxonomy): domain Eukaryota; kingdom Viridiplantae; phylum Streptophyta; class Pinopsida; order Pinales; family Pinaceae; genus Pinus; species Pinus albicaulis. The sequence goes on along the minus strand of CM076569.1, from coordinate 665,838,922 downwards.
TCGGACATGCCACGGTGAAAGTTCATACAACTAACCGAAATAAAAAGCGAGGGTAACTAACTGACGGATCGGACTTGCTACATGTTACACGTGAGGTTGGGATTCGAGTCACTGATTAACCCATTCATGGTGAGCGAAGAGAGTGAGGTTACGGATACTCGGCTGCAGCTTATCCCGGCGCGCATACATACTAGCGGTCTCATAGAAATGAGATGCGATTTTCCGAATTATGTTAATCTCCGTACTCACTCTCATTATTCACAAAAGAAAAAACATGGAAGAGAAGTACACAGCATTAACATATTAAGAATATAACAAGTGTGCTTTTTTTATCATGGGTTTCATTGTTATATAATGTATATTAGCATTTTTTTATAGTAATTTTAAACCTTTTTGAATCTTCTTTTTTATTTCTTTATTTGAAAATTTTTCGATTTAAAAATCAATTTTAGTACAAGTTGAGTAGGCCTAATGGTCGAGAACATGTGTTTTCTCTTAAAAGGTTACAAGTTCAAACCTAGAGTCGTCTCTTATACAAATTTGGTGTTTGGCTTAGTTGTGACCTTAAAATTAGATTATAATTATCATTTATTAGTTACTTCACAAATATTATAAAATCATTTATTAGTTAATTTATCTCTATTGAGATTAGTCAGGTCTATCTCATTTCTAAGAATACACCTAGACATAAATGTTTTAAATGATTTGCATTCCTAAACTATAATATAACATCGATTACTTATTGTATATTTCATATTTATGAAACTGAGAGTAAATTGATGTGTTTCCTTTTACTACAATTATTATAATGTATAAGCCTCTAAATCCATTCTATTTTGTGGTTTTCAAATCAAAAATTTACATTGAGTGAACCATTTTTGTATATTGTAAGTTATATATAAAATCTACTTCAAATATGACCCCATGAATTCACTATGAATTCATTTGAGTTTTTAAAACAATATCACAACCTATAACATCGTAATAAAGTCATAAACTATTGGATCTAAAAAAATTTAAATCCAATGATATGTCCTAATCCTATACGTCATTTATTACTACTGCATACAAGGTGCATATCGTTTGCCTTATTTTATTCATTTTTGGATACATATGTACAAAGGGTGGATGGAAATACTTGTACTCTAAGAACTATGAAATTTTCTCTTACTAAAAATTTATATCACTTGTTTGTCACTGTACCCAAGGGTTGTCCTGGTAATGATCAAACTAGGGCTTTCATGGTAATGATCAAACTAGCATTTGTGTTGAGAGGTGTAAAGGAATGCCGAATAGGAGTAGTGGGGGAATATGGAAGGTAATAATAAAGTGAAATGTATGAACACTCAAATACAAGGTAAGGGAGGGTGCAAGATTTGGACAAAGAAAAATACTAATATAGGAGATTGTGTGGGGATTATAATGTAATCAGCCATTGTTTAATGTAGTGTATATGTGTGTGATAACTACTAGTTTGTTTTTTTGGCATGATTTAGAGGGGGTTTGAACCTTCAATTTCATGGTTTATATAATACTTCAAGAGGGCAATTGTCAATTAACATGTCTCCTTAAATTGACAAACAATATTTTCTATAATCCTCAATTCATTTCATGATATGATTTCATTATAAACATTTACATTTTTTATTCAACAAAAATTATATGAGAGTAGCACTATAGGGAAGGGAACACAAACCAAGGAAAGAGTTAAATGTTTATTATTGTTATTTTTTTATTATATGTAAATATATTGAATCCAAAATTAACTTGTTGAAGGGTGAATTAATAAGTGTCACACAAGAAACTAATAAATTAAGATGTCTAACATTTACAATTTTACTTGTACATAACTATGATGGGAAGAAACTATTTGTAAGTATATTTATTTACATCTTACTTTTTATCCTCTCTTTTTTTTGCTTTTGTGCAAAAACTTGATTAAATTAAAGTAGAAAGTAAGTTATATATATATATATATATATATATATATATATTGTTTTTCAATATTCAATAATGTTTAGCTTCAAAAAAATTAAATTATAAAAATCCCTGCTATTATTACAAAATATATTTATCAAATAATTAATGACTATGAAATTATTAAATTCATTTATTAAAAAATTTAACTATAAAAAAATCCACATTTACAGAGAAAAAATCTATTTATAAGAGAATATTTACAATTTTACTTCTACATAAATATTGGTGGGAAGTGACCATTAGTAAGTACATTTATTTGCATCTTATTTTTATTTTTATTTATTTTTTGCAAAAAAACTTGGTTTAAATTATGGTGAAGAGAAATAAGTCAGTATATATATATATAGAATTTTTCAAATTTACTTTTAGATATTGTTTTTAATATCCAATGATATTTAGCTTAATGTAGATATACATTAATAAAAAACATATCTTTTTTTTAAATAATGAGTGCCTACAAGATAAAATAAAGTGCATTAATATTATAACTGTATTAATTAAAAATAACTTTTTTACTTGTGAAAATTACATATTTTAAATAGTATTAATACATATTAATAAATGACTTTTTCTATATTTCTACAGATATGTGAGCTCATCAATTTCAAAGGGATTAGTGGCCTCTTAGAGAATATGTTAATTTAAAATAATAACAAAATGTTGTTTATTTGAAAATTGAAAAAGTTAATATAATATTGATGAGAGTAACACAAAGACTAAAAATTTGTTTAAAGAATCTAGAATCTAGAAAGCAAAAACCCCTTGCAGAAAACTAAACCAGGTGTTTGCCATTTGTAAGGCACTAAATCCCTAAACTGTAAATGGATGCAAATTCTATCTCTCCACAATATTGTTAGATTTCTAGGTACAAACTAAGATCTAAAAAGCAATACATTTAGACGACTTCTCAAAAACCAGTAAACAGGTACAAAATAAGAATTAAAAATAAATCCATGGCAACGATGTCAACCCTCCAAGAACCACGAAAACAAGATTCCGCACAAACGACCATTTCAACACCAATTTACACAGTTTAAATTGGAGCAGGAAAGGGTATATCAAATTGAACTTGCAAGTCAAAGTTTGTAAAATAAATTTGAAAACAAAATGAGTTAGTTAAAGTCTAGCCTTTTCGGCAAACCTGGGCCATGCAACACGAGAACATGGTTGAATATGAAATGGAAATCGAACCTTGGGTCACACCAATTTTTAGCTAGTAAACTGCAAATAAAAATATGAAACTAAATAGATACAGGTAAATTGATGTGTAGTATGTTCAAAAGATTGAATTGCAGCAATTGTGAAAGAAACCTTTCCAGAAGAGTACTTTCATCTGCATTTTCACTAAACTGTGAAAAAGAACGCCAAAGTAGTGCGACGTGAGCCCAATGTAATCATAATAATCTGTCTTTCTTCTCAGAGTATACTGGCATCTAGAGGAAAGGCCAGTGCAGTTGCCCTGGCTACGGGACTCTGGATCAGATATTGACCAGATCAAGAACGTGGATGTGACCTAGGGGTGTTATAACAAGCTGGAGCCGTTGTGCAGCGAGATGACGAACATGAGCTAGTTAACAATTGGTATCGGTTTCTTTTTCACGTTCCTGATTCACTGAAACAAAGACGGGCAAATCCTCAGAAGAGCTTTCACGTGAAAAACTGCTCTCAATTTTGTGATTTTGATTGCGCAAAATAGGTTTAATGTTCTGCAGTCAAAGGTTATACTCAACACCCACAATCTGGACCGCTATATATGTTGAGTTACATCATTTTTTTCGATTGGGTTTCTCTGTTTCCCCATCTCAATTTCTTGCACACCGCTTTTTATTGCGCTGTTCAACAACCTTTAATCTCTGTTATATATGAAGGGCGACACTGGGCCATCTTCAGGCCGAATCTAAGAAGCAGAGTAGTGGGTCTGGTTTTGATTTGTATGGAAGCTTTTCAACAGTAAAATTTTTTGGGTCAAAGCCTGCAACATGGATCGAAATTCTCCCCCTGCCTGGTCCAAGAACAATGCAGGAGACTGCACTAGTCACTGCAGCTAATTACAACAGTCCAGATATTTTCACCAGCCAGCAACAAGGATGACAGCAGGGGTGCCTCTCTATGGGGAAGAGAAGAGTAAGGATCTGCCATCTGCTAATTTGAAGGGCAATATCTCACAAAAATAGTGGAGATCAGAAATACAGCAGTAGTCGGAGTTGAGAAAAGTCTCGGATCTATGACTTTGGGTGCGCTGGGGGCGAACAAAGGAGGGCAACAACGCTGACATGGGTGCCCAGGGTGATTCAAAATCATTTTTTTAATATAAAATATGAAAATTATGATTCAAATGGAACAATTTCTTTTTTTTAATAATAAAACGAAAATCACACAGCCACGCCTTTTTTATCATAAAATTGAAAATTACAACCATGTCTTGAGAATCCAATTCTTTAGTGGGAATAATCATGCAAACTGCGACTTTGTCACAGATTCAAAAATTCAATAGAAAACTATAAAGTATAAAAATATCTCTTGAGAATTATTTTTCCAGAAGAACCTGAATTAAAATTAAAACAAAACGAATATATAGGATTGCATTTAATGAACAATTCAACATTGCAATCTCAAAACATTAAATTTTAAGCAATAGTGTGAAAACATTACTAATTTAAACAATATTATCCAAACTTCCAAACTGGAAAACTGCATTCGATAAACAATTCTAACATTGTAAGCTTAAAACGATTAAATTTTAAACAATGGTGTGCAAACTTTCAAACTTATAACAACAAATTTTAAACAATAGTATGCACACTTTTAAAAAGCCTGCACCTGTGCAGGCAAATCTTTATTTGATCGGGGAAAATCTGTTTATTTTAAATGTAGCCCATGTGATCTGCGCAAGTGCACTTTGAATCATACCTTTTGCTGGGCAGTTGTCAAAAGTGCATATGCTCATAAGCTTTACTTTTGAAAAAAACAGCCTGTATGGTATTTGTATTAGGAAAATTCAAGCATATGTATCTTTCTAGATTCTCATAACTTTTCATTATTTTCTGAAAATCAACCACCATACTGGTATAACAGAGCTTTTCGCATTGTTAAAATATGGAGGCTCAAGCAACCACAATATGGTGTAACAGAGCTTTTTTCCCATTATTAGAAATATGAGCTCACTTGCTTGAATGACTCCACAAGCAACCTCCCAGGCTAAGTTCCTGCGAGATGTGACATCACTCTTTTAGAAAATACATTAATTATTCAAGTAATACCTTGCCTGAAAATTTCCCCATAGCTGATGGAGATCTCTGCCATCACAATGTGATTATTTATATCAATATATATACCATTATCAATTTTATTATGTTTTTGAGCAATACGTTATCAACCAAAGAGCAATACGTTATACGATGCAAGAATAATCATGTTGTCCATCGAAAGTTTGTTTTCCACAAAGGCTGCCAAAAATACTTTGCTTGTTGTGTCCAATAACTACTTTTGAGGTTTACTTCTCTGTGATATAGAGATTCTTAATACATTGTTAAGAGCACCACTGTTCTCCATGTAACATTAAAACCAAGAATATTCCTTTATGTTTTTGTGACAGCACGGTTGAGATGAACTGTTGAATGGAGCCAAAACAAATCAAAGCTGGTGTCAATAAGCTCAAGAAAATAGATTATTTGTAGCTGAATGACTGGGATGCCAATCTACCATACCATCCTGCACAAAGAGAACCGAATATTGCTGCAATTCTTCCTACCTCATTCTTCTTTGAGGGTCTTCAATTTCGGTCTTGTCTGTTTCTTTTGGGATGGAACAACAAGCAACGGTAAGTCAGATGACATCAATAGACATGCCTCCAATGGTGCCAGCCAATACACATTCATCAGAAAAAAAAAGTTAAAAAACTCAATTCTGGATTTCCTTTCCTATTTTTCTTAGTAATTCTAAGTTAAAAATTGAAGAGTGTTAGCAACTCACTCAGTGCTCTAAGAGTGTAAATAAGCAAGAACACGTGCACGTTAGAAAGTGGAAGGGAGTAGGTTCAAAATTGTCTGCTAAGGGTGCAACCACAATAGCAAGAACACTTCTGACTTGAGATGACAGACTTGAAACGGTATTGCAGAGTTCTAAGTACTGGATGTATCAAGTTTGAATCCTGCCAAGTTTCCATGCAGCGTTTAGCCTCTAGAGCTGAAACTTTCATGTCTGGAGTCACTTTACCAGAATAAAAGTTTGAGTCAGGACAAGGAAATTATAATTGGCAAAAGAGGAACTACCTCACACTTCTTTATAATGCAAAACTAAATGATGGGCCAGACAAATAAAAGCAGCATATGTGAGCTAGTGCAGTCAGAACACAGATTGAAAGATGTAACATAATACAATAATATACAAACCAAATGCAATGTAAGCAATAACTGTGAAGTTCAATAAATGCTTAACAGCACAAAGAGATAAATCAACAAATTAGAAAAATCAATAACAAAAATCATGGATCAGAACGAATGAGTTAAAAAATAATTAATTAGAACTATCTAAGAATCTAATAGACTCTACATGGATTTTTGTAGGGCTGAAAGAGGAAAAGAATTAGTCCTAATCAAGTTTATTACGGATACTCAGAAAAGCTTGGGATTTTCAAAACCAGAATTTAACATATTTTGCACGGAGAAAACATACATGATTCCCAACAAGAAGAAGAAAAAACATTTTTTACTAAAAAATTGCAATGAAGTTACATCAAATCCATTAAAATGAAGAAAACTCAACAGACTGTTAAAATGGAAGCATCACTCAGCTTCATGAAGAGCTGCAATTAGGATACAATATGTAACTGCTCTTTAAATGAGGTTCAAAAGAAGCGTTTGTCGAAAACTCAAAAAAAATTAAATCCACACAATACAAAAAGCTTCCACGACGCTTTGTGAGCCAAAGGTGCAACAACCCGGAATAGAACAGTCATTATCTTCATTACCATGCAGCGACTGATAGATTTTCTTAACTGGCTGCTAGACTTTTGCTTGGTCTTAAAACAATAGATAATGGAAACTAACCCTTTTTCCAGGGCCTTTTCAGGAATGTTGGAATGTCTACTTCGACATTGTGCTACAGCACTGCAACACATACCAAATTGAATGTTGGGAATTTGGAATTTTCTTTTAGAAATTCAGTACCTTGATAAGCAATTCAGTGCTAAATTACACAGATAGACTACAAGATCCTTAACATGGAATAGATAATCACCCTCACTTGTGAGATGGAAGATAGGCACTTCATAGTCTGAATTTGGACACCATCAAATACCTGACTGGATTCTACATCCCGATTGAAACCTGATTTTGAAAATGTGATAGGTTATACTATACAATTGCCAACATAGTAAAATAGTTTAATGGTGAGATTAAAGCAGAGTGTTGTGTTGTCCACCAGGATTCGATTTTTTTCTGTGGTTTGGGCCATCCCCATGAGCACGAGTTTCAAAGATAAGCAAAAGCTAGGTGAAGAATAGAAACCCCTCACACTCAGCACATAAGTCGTATGAAATCTTTCTTCAGTGATGCAGCCCACCTCTTCGATATGCTTTTCTTGAGGCACTTCCTCTAGTAACTATAGAGAGGGAAAATACCACATATCAAAAATTGGGTTGGGTAGTTGCTACAAGCCCTGAACATAGGTAGAGAGGTAGAAAATTCTAATCCTTCCTATTTAGCTCAAAAATTGCTGACTTTATAAGTTCATAATAAATTCTAATCTAGTCCTTTTCTAAAAATCAACCTTTTCTGCATTGGGAGACGACCTTAGAAGTGCTTACATGGCAGGGTTCATAGCAAGGGCCAGTGAAGTTGGTACACACAGTGTTAGACTGAGCTTTATGATGCTCATTATCCATGTCCTCAGAAAAAAAGCTTTTGGAGTCCTCTTGCTCTCACAATCAATGAAACCATAACAATTACGAATGTTGAGAACACCTTCCACAGCCATCCCAGTCATTAGATCAACTTTCAGCAGGGGACGTTGGTCCTCCAAGGTGAGATCACACGATTGACATACTTCACTCCCTATGACAATGATCTAAATGCCTACTAAAAGAAAAAGAGGAAACGTTACTTAGAATTTTAAATTAACCAAAAAGAAAACAAAAAAAAGCTGCATGCACCTGAGCAGGGATGCGAGCTGCTAATGTGAAGAGAGGTTATCCACTAAGCCGATGAAAATATGAACATGACTGTAACCATGGATACCCACTTTAAGAGCTCTTCATTGCTTTTCAGTGTAAGAAAAGTGCAGAAGCCACTGGCAGCAGTCACCACGGCCGTCACCAACCTGACAAAGGGCCCTGAGAGCACCCACAGAAAGGACACCACTATCTCTGCCACAACCAACTTCAATCCACCCATCAACCGTTTTATGACCTTTAAAAGCTCTTCCCTTCAAAACCCTCATACTGTTCTGCTTGTGTCAGATCAATATATGAATATTTATATGAAGAGAAAGCATAGTGCAGTTAGGATCTTTGATTGGCAGGGCGAGCATGGGATGAGAATGCCTTCCGGAACAAAACCATGACAACGCTCAACTATCTGATTCATTTCGTCCCCAGGATCCAATGAATTTCGACGCATTGGGTTCACCCTGGTTCAGAAGTTATAGGGTACAAAAGACTGGGAAAGCACAAATTGGGGTATAGCAGACTATGTAAGAGCAAAATGACTCGTTGGCTCCCGCTTGAGCATGTCTGGGACGTTGGCTCTGTAGCCTCTGTTCTTCTTCTTCTTTATACGTCTCAGTTTTGAGGACTTTTCGTACAAGCTATTGGAGTGAACCTCGGCGCTCCAAAAAACGTGGGGCTTATTGCCGGGCGGTACTCGGGAACGAGTCTGTCGGACTTTGAACCTAACACGACAAGCATTACAGAGCGTCTTTGGTCCCGACAGGGGTCTTTGGAATCTTGCACTGCTGGTTTTTCTGTATTTCTTACGGGCCGGGATTGGGAAGAGCTCCGAGCAAGAAAGTCCTGAAGACTGTGTAAAAACCGGGATTCGAAACTGGGATTTGGGGGAAGAAGCGGGCTGTTGAAAAGACCGAAACGCGGCCGCCGGTGCGGGACCTCTTGCTCCGTGCCTTCACAGGAATCCATTTGTTGCATGCCGGAAGAAAGCTGCTTAGCAGCTCCGTGGCTAGGTTTTCATCATTATTGTCCGGAGTCCCTCCACAAAAGTCGAGAGCCATTCCACGGGTCCCACAAAGAGGTGTCCACTAAGAAATACAGTCATGTGTCCATAAGAAATACAGTCAGAGAAACGAAAAAACCAAAGAACCAAAAGAAACCGCTAAACAAAAATCATTTGCCCCCCAAAATTCGAAGACTTATTACCGAGGAACGCAGAGCTCGGCAGCAGGAAGCTCCACTCTGGAATAGGGGCTCCAATGTCGTCGATATTTGAAAAATCGAGGAGGTCGTCTATGTGAAACGCCTCCCCGACGGTGCCCCAAGTCTCGAAGCTATCCGGGTAGTAGACTCATGCAAATCCATGAAAAGTGTCTTTGAGCGGAAAATGAGAACAAGCCGAAACCGAACCTCTTCTCCTGGATTTCGAACGCCATACAGGTGGGTTCGGGACAGGTGGGTGACACTGTTCAAGATTTTTGTCAGAAACTACAGAAATTTGAACAGTGTTCGAACAAAAACTTCACAATAGAACGTTTTTCCGCGTAAATATATGTGAAAATGTAATGAAATAGAAAAAAACATAAGAAAAAGTAAAAAAAAACTTGAACAAATAATTTTGTTTGTTTTTTGTAATGTATTAGAAATTTAGATGTTTGTATCATTTGTTGGTGTGAAAAAAATTGAGATGTTAAGTGAAAAAAAACACCCATATAAAATTTGAAAAAACATTGTCTTAATAAAATTCATGAATTAATCAATATATTATAAAACAAATAACTTATTACAAAACAAAGTTTTCAATTGGTAAGTGTGTGAAAATGAAGTGTTATAATGACATTAAAATCTCTCAATTATTGTTGTGTCTCTAGAAAGAGCAAGGGGTATAAGTAGGCATATGGGTTATAGTGGTAGTGATGGTTGGAATTATATCCGTATGTCACTGTGAGTATGAAAACTAACTGGGTTGTCAATTTCTCCATGATCAATAATAATAATAAACTAGCCATTGCTCTAGTAGTAAAGAGAAGCCGATAGACATATATGTCATAGAATTTTATATCCGCTTTTTAGATCTATAGAAGTCTATGACGCAGTGAAAAAAGTTTTGTACTAGTCAACCATATTTGTCAATTAATATGACACATAGTACCTTTAAACAAGGCTTTATATCATTGAGAAAATTGCAATTAGATACGTATGATGAATTTCATATCTATGCTATTTGATCTGTAGGGTTATGAACATGAAAAAAGTTTGTGCTACTGCCAACCACTATTTGCTAATTAACATGGGATTGAAGCACCTTAAACAAGCATTGTAATAAATTGTTTGCACTTCATGAGTCAATGTATTTTCTATATGTAATGTCCTTATATTATTAGTGTTTTGGACGCATTCTACTATTTTGAATTCAATTTAACTTTTGAATAGTATGTTTTGTTATATGCTTTTTCAAAATTTTAAATTCAATTTAACTTTTGAATAGTATGTTTTGTTATGTATCGAGGTTATTATTGGAAGCTATAAGCTAAGCTAAAAATCAATATATGTCATCTATCTTCACCAAAAATAAGGTCAAAGTCAATCACCCAGACGTAAATTATAAAATATAATGAATAGAGAAACATTAAGGGATAAAATATGTATCAATAAGATTAAACATTAGACATTTGTCTAAAATCTAGCATATTGTTTTATAAGTTACCCACTTATACAAACAAAACTAGCATTGAAAATAGAATACAACAAAGGCAACAATTGGATGTTTACTACTCATGGTGTGAGATAGAAAGAACATTAAACTACATGTATGAAGCCCTTCCTCATCATCAAAATCTTTGTCTTCCTCTTGATTTGCAGATTTCCATTTAGGATATTGATGATGCTCGGAGTTTGAAATTCTAGAAGGCGATGACAAACGAACCCTAGAGGCGTCATGTTGTTTCTTCACAATAATCTTTAAATTTCGGATCAATTGGTTTTGGTTTTTTTCCATTCAAGTGATTTGAGAATTAAGAATATGAAGCATTCATTTCCATTTCCAATTTTTTTTAAACTTTAAAAAATACATTGAGAAAAATTGCATTTACCTAATTTCTTTGACGTTTTGTGATAAATTCCAATAATTTAAATAATTTATTTGAAAACAGCTTAATGTTAGTTGCTATTACACTCCTCTTATAATATATTATATACCATTTGTTTAATCTAAGTTATCTTATACATTTTTTATTTTCTATATCTTACAATATATATACAAATAATTAATTTAGTTAATTATTTTGAAAACATATGTTTTTTTTCTTAAAAAATATAGCTCAAAATCCAAAAAGTAAAGTAAGTAATGTGATAAATCGACTTCGAAATTTACGTTGTGTGAAACATCAGCAGTAAATTAAATAATAATTGAACACTTCGTAGAATTATACATTAACGTATAAATGTACACATTTATACAAAATCCCAAATAAAAATAACATTGTAAAATTACATAACTCAAAAAACATATCCCAAGGAGAGTAGTAGCGAATTTGGCTGTTTTGAGTGTGAGTAGGTTCGTCCACACGGGGTTGATGCTTTGGATCCCTGCATCGTAGGTTGCCATGTAGGTTATGCACACTTTGAGGGCCACGTATGTCGTCAAGGTGCGCTGACCTAGGAAACAACGTTGTCTCCACGCTAGAGTCGTCGTGGGCTCCCGTTCGTGGTTTCTTGTTGCTTTCCTAGGGTTTGTTTGGGATGCTCTTTTGTGTTGCTCGAGTTTCTGTCATTGCTCGTAGTTCAGGTTGAGATGCTTTCGTGCTTGTACAAAGAACAAAGATATATATATATAGCACGAGTTGAACAACTCCTATGGCTATGGTAAAAAGGAATTTTTCATGCAAAAACATCGGTGCCATGTGTTTTAATGGTAACCTACAACCTCCTTCGGTTCTTTTCCTAGGTAATAGAGAAAGTCCCACTAAAATCACATAAACATGACACGAGTAAATGATTTGTTCATTACAAAGAATACTTAGTGGATGAAGTGAGAAATGCGAAAACACTAATACAAAAATATCGGTACAAAAATGGTCTATGAAAATTTCATCATCAAAGGAAATTAGAATCTAAAAGAAAGAGAATGATAGGATATGCCCTATTAAAATAAATAGAATGATTGGATGAGGGCTAACACTTTAGCACTAAACCCACGAGATAGAAACTAACGAAAAATGGTGATAAACCACTGTGAGCCCTTTAGCTCTAAAGCCTAGTTAAGACGGTGAAAACGCACTCAACCTCGCAAGCATCTAGTCCCGTAGCCTAATTCAACTCGACTGAAAAAGTCAAGAGAGGTTTTAGATCAATTCAAGGTTATTGAGGAACAATTGTTAAAATTTCAAGAAAGAGCTGTAATATGCTCGAAAGGATAATCACAATCTCAATGAGGATTTGTCATCAAATGTGCACCATAACCAAAATCATGGAGAGCAACAACATTGGAGGTGTAATCTAAGCCGGAGGAGCGAGCAAAGAGAAAAGTGTGCACGAGAGGTCAATTCGAGGCTTATTCGCGTGCGAGACAGGTGTCAAGAGTCGGGCCGATTGAAGAGCGTGAGAACATGTTACATACGGGGTCGGGGGTCGAGTTCCGGGCGTATTCGCAAGCTCGGGAGGGTTACACCGTGGAGAAACAAATTAATTTCGAGCAAAGCGGAGAAATGGCGTATTTCCCACTAGAAAACTTAAGAGTTTTGGAGGAGGTGCAAAGGGAAAAATAGACAGGTCGAGGATCAAAGCGAGCTGACCGAAATGGAGAGATGGATCACGGAGATCATATCGCATGTCGCATTCGGTAAAGGATACAAGTTTGAAATATGGTTAAACTTGCGATATTGCGATGCGATGCGATCGCATATTGCACATTGCAAGGTCAGAGGAGAAAGGTGCGTAAAGAGAATATGTTATGATCACCGAAGTGCGAAGTGGGGTAAGTTTCATGTAGCGATTGTGAGTTTGCAGATTAGTCTCGCACCTTCACTTGCCACGTCACCTCGTCACCCATCTTTGCATCACACCTAGCGAATTTTAACACTTACCTCCCCGACTTTCCTACATAACAAATCTCCCGATTTACCGATTTTGCACGTTGGCCCCCACCTCGCGCTTTTCCACGTCACCTTCGCCCATCGACATCTCACTTCGCGACTTTTAACACTTACCTCCCATTTCTCATGTCATAAATCCGCCGATTTGCGATTTGTGATTGGCCCCACCGCTTGCCATGTCACCTTCCGCCCGTTGCACTTCACACACGTCGCAAATTTTAACACTTGCCTCCCGTATTTCATAACAAAATCTCGATTTGCGATTTACTGAGCGAGATGTGATGTGGTTTCAAAAGTGAACTCCAAAGGTTTTCAAATGCGGGAGGTGAGGGAATTGTTGTGTGCTAAATCACACTCGGAGGAAGAAAGTGGGGATTATAAAGTAAAGCGGGGTGGAAATGCCTCGATAATGGAAGAAAGTACGAACATGGGCGGAGAGAATCGGGTAAGTGACCCGACGCGAGCAAAGGAGAAGAGAAGACTAAACACGGCGGGCATGTGCACAGGAGAGGCAAAGTCGGGTAGCGAGTGATATGATGACGAGCTGTTCGAAACGCGAAAAGCATGTGCGCAGTCGGGAGGGGAGATGCATTTGCTAGTCGGTACATTAGAACATCACGATCGAAACTGAATGAGACACATCGACAACAAATCGAGACTAAGCAAAAGGATTATATTCCAAGTGTATTTTGTTTTCTTTGATATGATCAAAGCTACAATATGTGTCCTCAATTGCAATGTAATAAGTAGTTTATCGGTTTTATGCATTTTAGGAAGTTTGCAAGAAGCTCGAGCAACGTTCCATAAAGCCGCTTTTGTTTGTATTTAAGGAAGAGAGAGAAAGATAGAGCGAAGGGCCCAAGTTACGCCAGACCTCTTGGGGATTATATTTTGTATTTATTTTTACGATGGGTAAATGAAGTAAGCGATAAGTTTTCCTGAGTTGTTGATGGTGATTCGTGTTTCTTGTGCCATTTTTGTGTCCCTTCTTCTCGCGAATGAGAAGTGAAGTAATGTAGCAATGGAATACTCTTAAGTGAGTAGGAGTTAAATAACCTTAATCAGTGGCCATCACTCAATCTTCTCCCTTCTACAAATTCTCTCTTGAAACTTAAAAGTAATAGATTATGTGTTTACAACATATTATTTTGAGTTCCCCTCTTCACAAACTCCTAATGAAAACTTTACAAGTAATAGATTATGTATTTACGACATATTATTTCGAGTTTCCTCTCTCTCCATGAGATTCCATCGAAAAACTTAAAAGTGTTAGATTAGCGTGTTAGTCGCATGTTACTTTGAGTTTCCCCTGTGGGTTCTTCTTTTCATTAAGATATCGATGAGTGAATGGCATTATGAAATCTCTTTATTATTCCGGATCATTAAGGGTTTTAGAAAACTAGTCTCCCGGAGGGATAGTAACAAAGACCTCATGATAAAATCATTTATGTAAGCACTACTCTTAAAATGTCTTAAGCAACGATTCCTTTCACAGAAATCAAGGGATTGTCTTTTAAGATACAACATTTTTTTCGCGCTACCTGCGGGGATGATGAGGCACAGCGATTGTTTTCTCCCAAGAGTGATTGAAATATATTTCTTGATGGTGAACAAGATTTAGATACAAATTTGGTTGTGTATTATTCACTCGTGACTCTCCACTCATGAAGGTTTCATTAGATGAGGAATTATGTGGGCAAGGAAATGAGAAAAAGCACCAGTGGAAAATACAAGTATCGTAGTTTGAATCTTTTAAAGGAAGTTTTATTTTTCTTTACTATCGGTTTGGTGGTATATTTTCCCTTACATATCTGAGAATATTGTTTCTCGCTTTATTTTATTAAAATATTATAAGGCCCATAATGTACATTCTTTATTGGAGAAAAAAGAAATATTTTTCTTCCGATTGTATTATTGATCTTGACACAACTTTATCTCCTAAATATGAAAGGAGAGATGATTGGTTGCATTACTATTCACGAAGGTAATCTATCACGATCATCGGGCATAGAGTGAGGATCCATCATCTTTGGGTGATAACATTCTACCTCATATAAGCACCCTCTTTCTCTTCTGAGCTTGGAACCAAGGTGATTTTCAAACCCTTGGTGTTGCCCACAATCCTCCATCAATATCCTTCAAAAGGATTCAAACTTTTGCCAAGTTTTTACGGGAGAGGAGGAAGATATTTCAAATTCTCGAACAACTATATCTTGGAATTTGAGTACTTTCACGGACAAATTTTAAATTATTTATGAAGACGTGGCACATAAGGATGTTTTGTCATTCATTAGAAAGCAGTGTGCTCAACAATGGTTCCGGTGTTTGGAAAGCAAATTCAATTAGTTCTTGGCAAGGTTTTCAAGATATATTTCTTAGATATTGGGGCGAGCATAAGTCATATGAAAAACACGTTTTGGAGATTATATTCTATCGAGAGAGTAGAGCAATGAATCAATCATTGAGTTTAATAGTGAGGTTTCAAAAAATTTATTTCGGCATGCCAAAAGAGATTCGGCCTCCACGAGCTGCAACTATGATTTACTATTTGTGAGGAGGGCTCTTCTCGTTGTCTTGGCTTTTTATCTCAAGGAGAGAAAGCCTTGCACTCTAGGAGTTGATGTTTTCTTTATGCACATGAAATTGAAGATAATGTGTGGGCTTGTAGAAATTTCTCTCCCGTCATATTGAAAGAACAAGTTTTGTTGAAGACAAGAGGGCCTCGTCAAAGAAAAACATTGGAATTTTTTTTACAAGAGAATGTAAATTCAAAGATGAACAAGGAGTTTCTTTCATATAGGGTGGGAAGTTCTTGTATTGCTGAAAACACAAGAATTCCAAGAATTTTGAGGATTCTAGTCAAAAAATTAGATGTCAATCAACCTGAACTACATGTTGAAATCCCTAGAAGATCATTACAATTTTCCATAACTCTAATGATTTTTGTGAATATAGGAGAAACTAGTGGAGCTTCTTGGGTGTGTTTGACTATGGAGGGGGAAGATTTTTGTCAAGAATTGGAATTTTATGAAGAACACGACATTATGAGGAACAAACCTTAGATTTATCTTTCTAGCCTAAATGGTTATGACTCGAGAAAAAAACAATCAATATTCTCACTTACAACCCTCTAGAATTGAGGAGTCAAACAATGAAGGAAAGTTTCCCTGTTCAAAGAAGTCTACACTTCGAGCAAGATGTTCAATAAATGAGCGCAAAGTCGAAAATGTGTCTCATCAAGTTCTATGATCCAGGTGGTGACTATATGCCAACTTTCTTTTGTGACAACACAATAATTTATGCAAGGGTATGTGCAAAGCTTTGTATTTGGAAAATTTATCATTGTACACATCCATGTTTTGATTTCCAAATTTCCAGCAGATATGGGGGCATTAAGTCTAACTTACCACAGTATGTTCGGTTGGTGCCAGTTGGAAGTTTGACTTCAATTCTAATTAAGTTCAGCCATGTATATAGATAGGATTGTTAGATAAATAAGCTCTCGAAGTTGAGCTTTTTTAGTTGTGAAGTATTTTCATTTTCGAAAGTATTTTTAGTTTAAGAATAAAGGAAGGAGTCCAAAGTGTAGGCAGTGTTTACGGGAGGTTTTCATATTGGATCATTTTCCATTTGGGATTGACTCCTTATGCCAAAATAAAGGCTACTTTCGTGTTGAAAATGCAGCAAGAAAGATGATGGAGCTTAGGGGCGAAATGATAGTCACCTTCACTAGAGTGGGATCAGTGAAGCAGTTACGGCGCAAGAAATCTATTTTTAGACTATGCTCTTATTTTTAGACATATGGAGCATGAGTCACTAGGATTGCGGTAGCATGTTATTCTTGGAGCATCGGGTCATATTTGGTAAAAATAGATGGGACTCTATTTTTTGGACCTATAGGGTCGAAGTCTATTTTTAGACTCCCTCTCCTGTAAATAAATGGGAAGTCAAATATTATTTACCCTTAATAATATTTGGACTCTAAACTTCGTCTATTAGCTCTCTTGGAGAGCACTTCGGGGTTCGAGCCTTCGAAGTGGCTCATGCACCCTGACGAGGAATTACGTTATTCCTAGGGGTTTGGTGAGCACATGTACATGGTTGACTTCGAGTATAGGACTTCGATGGCGAGAAGTTTGGTGGAGTTAATGAGACGACTAGTGGAGTTGTGTTTGGTTTAATTATAGTTGAAGTGGTTGAGATTAGTTTAACTAGCTAATCAACTAGATTATGAGTGGAGTGAATTAAATATTATTTAATTCATTAATTAGTAACTCATTATTCAACTCAAGAACACATCGATTCACTACGGTGCATGATCGATTCGGTGGAGACGAGTGAAAGAGGTAGATGAAAGGGTGGAGTATAGCTATCGGTGGCGACACTCGGTTATGGCATGAGATTTGCAGGTCCACACTCGGAGAATTTCCCATGATGATTGCTGCTTTGTCCAAGCCAAGGGGATTCGAACCTTGGATCTCTATTTAGACAGGCCATGATTGCGCACTAGAAAGCAAAAGGCAAAAATAGTGGTGAATTTGAACCGATAACTGCTCAAAACCAAGCTAGACTAGTGTGTAACTTTATGGGACAATACTGAGTACTTGTGAGGAGTATTGTCACTGAGTTTTGTTACATGATTTCTCATTATAATATACACAATAGGCTGAGGGGTTTTCGAGCTATAAGCTTTCCCCATACATACTTGTGTTAATGTGTGCTACAGATGATTTGATGTGTTATCGCTTGTTTATTTCCGCATGTTTGATGATACTAAGTGGAAGAGATTTGTATTGCACGTATGAATTCGAATTGTATATGTGATCGAGATAGTCTCGTGGACTAATTAATCATTATTCATATTTCTACATGGTATCGAAAGCTATTGAAGCGCAGGGTTGATCATCACAGAGTGATTACAAACTTATTTCGGTGAACGAGTATTTAGCATGCGCGGCCGAGTAGCCTCGCGATTCATCTTTCTTGAAAGCGAAAAGGTGCGGTAAACGCCCCTTGCGGTCAATCTACGCTCGTGCTAGAAATAATTTGTTCTCACGTATCTAGAGCTTGCGTTGAGCTTTTCGAGGTGGAGTCGAAATTTTTGCGGCGAGTTTTGTTTTCTCTTGGTGCGGTGTTGAAAAATGTCTTTCAACGATTTGCGACTCAAATATGCTCTTCGAAGAGCGTAGTTCGAATTATGTTGCATGGAAGGATCACATGGAGGCGTGTAGAAGATAATGGTACGCAAGGAGTTCGTAGATACGGATGTCCAAAAGCCCACCGGTCTCGCTGAAGTCGAAGTATGGCAAAAGAAGATGGCGAAATGTCGAGAGCCGATCACATGCGGAGGGCGTCAAGGATCATATTGTATCCACACCTCGCATGGAAAGGCTTCTCCATTTCTAATGTGGAAAGCTTTGACGGATCTATTCGCAGTAAGAGTGACTAGAGAAGTCGGCGCTCAAAGATAAGCTCGGGAACATCAAGATGGAGAAAGGCGACAGTGCATCGCCAAATACCTCACGAAGTTCATCGGTCGCGAAGATGAGGGCCGGGAAAGCGTGGGGGTGGCTCGTCGAAGAACGAGGACATGGTGGACCTGGCATAGCTACCTGGTCTTCCGAAGGCTTGGCACTCATATCAAGATAGTGTCAATGGTCGGGAGAAAATTTCTGAGGATGGGAGCGCTTGGGGCGGTCTCATGCGGGGAGGAGATAAGGAGGACTACTTCGTGATGGATCTTCATCAAAGGGAGGCTGATGAAGAAAATTGCGCTTTTGGTGGCCAAAAAGCGAAAGAAAGGGAAGAGGTAAGAAAACTTCTCATTACGGTGCAAAGGGCAAAGAAGCGAGGATATGGCGAAAGTGAAGTGTTTTCACCGCCATGATCACGGATCACTATGCTACCAATTGTCCAAAGAAGAAGAAAGAACAAGCAAGCGGGAAAAGATACTCGCGGATGGAGAAGCTTTGGCTTCACGTTCGAGCTTGACTTTTCACTCGATCGCATGCTTGGGTTTCAAGTGTGTTGGGACTCGTGATATGGTTCTTGGACAGCGGTGCGTCATTTCATGTGTACGGGGAGATCGGGATTTGTTCTCGCATCTAGAGGAGCGAAAGATTTGGGTGTGCACATCAAGATGGGCGATAGATGGTAGATACGGTCTGGTGAGTGCATCGGTACCATACCTTTCAGCAGGAGTACTGCAGCCACTTTGTATTGACACGGAATCTGTCATGCATGTACCGGGATTGAAGAGAAAGAACTTGATCTCTGTAAAGCGATGTTGGAGGATAAGGGGTATGATGTGGTCTTCGTCGAAGGAAAAGCATTCTCGCAATAAGACTATCTGGGAGAGACCGCGAAGATAGGGGTCGAACCAAGAACCTTTATCGATTTAACGAGCGTAGATGACGTGCACGCAGCAATGGCATGCAAGGCGGGAGAAGTGGTGAGCCCAGGGATGATGAGGGCGAGCGTAGCACGGGAGAGTTGGGCCACCTTCACCATGGAGCTTTGAAGATCCCCGCAGCAGTTTCTCGTGCGGGCTTCCTATAGGGCACCCCTTGCACGGTCAGGATCGCGTGCAAGGGGTGTGCTTTAGGAAGCATGTCGAAAGCCACCTTTACACGAGAAGGATAGTCGACGCCGCGACGCATCCTTCGGGAGAGTTCGTGCAGTACGTGTGTGGTCCTTTCTTCGATAGCTTCGATGCCAGTAGCTGTCAAGTACTATGTGATCTTTGATGATGATTTCTCTCGAAAATGCCGGATCTTCTTCTGTGCAAGAAGAAGAGCGATACATTCGCGAAGTTCGCCGAGTTTAAAGCAACAGGTGGCGAGAAGGAGCTCGAGGAAGAAGGTGATTGCTCTGAGGAGTGATAATGGTGGTGAATTCATCTCGATTTCGACTTCAAGGAGTTAGCGTCGCGTAAGGGATTTGAAGAGAGCTCATCGCACTTTACAACCCGTCAAAGCAGAATCTGGGTGGCCGAGCGGAAGAACAGAACGATCGTGGGTGCTGCACGGCGATGTTGCATGATCAGTAGACTTACCCTCTTCACTTGTCGTGCGATGCACGCAATACGGCGATGTATGTGCGAACCGTTGTCCCTCGCTGAGAGTTCTTGGCATGAGTACGCGTGAGAGAGCTTTATTTCACGGCAAGAGAGGCACAGAAATATTTCCCATTTCGTGATTTTGGTTCTCTGTCTCACATGCATGTGACGAAGGGGATGCGAGAAGGAAGCTGGATCCGTACCGGGCAGAGGTTGGAATATTTTTGAGGTACACGATAAGCACCTCACAACTACCGGGTGTATTTGTTGAACGCGTCGAAAGGCGACGTACGCAGCGATACGCAAATTTCAGAGGAGAAAGCCATAGCGTTGTTCGCTTGAGAAGGGAGCTACACTTGCATGCGGTATGAGAGGAGTTGTTAGTTCCTGAGGAGGAGCTTCGGATGTGGATCGACCCACGAGGGGAAGTTCGTGGAGGTGGAAGAAACCACCCATGCGGCGCCAACCATCGCAGGGCGCATGCGCACCCGCGTAAGCCGAGCGGCGGCGCTCGGGATGCGGAGAGAAGGTTGTTGGGACCACCCACGACGACATCGGGCAGACAGAGCGATCCTTGCGGATCGGTTACTGCTCCCGGATACATGGCTCTCTGTGAGTCAATGTGTGTCGTGGACGCGCATCCTCTCTTTGAGAGATTGTGGAGGAACCGCATGGGTTGATGCCATGATCGCAAGGTCATAGGATTCGATCGTCGGGGAACGATGCATGGGAGATTGTCCCAAGACCGAGTCGGGGAAATCGGGTGGTAGGGGTTCGCGATGGATCTACAAAGTCGACGCGGGCGGGCGATGGGAGTGTGGAGAGAGAAATACAAGGCGAGATTTCGTCGCCCTCGTGGCTTCTCATCGGATCGAGGGGGATTGACTATGAGGAGAGCCTTTGCACACAACGTACGCAAGGTACTCTTCCATGAGGACGATCCTTGCTCTCTCGGCGCGGATGGGGTGGCACATTCATTAGATGAGATGCTGAAGATCTAGCGTTCTCTCAATGAGAGTTATCGAGGAAGAGTGTACCTAGAGAAGCTCGAAGGCTTTTGAGATCTTTTGTGTGCATGTGAGTCGCATGTGCGGGACCAAGAGAAGCTCTGTACGGACTGAAGCAAGCACGTCGTGCTTGGTACACTACGGATAGTACGACTACTTCATCGGGCTTGGATTCTCCAAGAGTGAGGCGGTTCCAAACCGTACCGCGATTGTGGTGGAGAGGTTGTTGATCATCGTACTATATGTAGATGAGTACTGGAGCTTTTACCGGCAATGAGCGATTGATACTTTCATCCCAAGGAGGATCTTCGCACGAGGAGTTTGAGATGAAAGACTTGGGCATCCTTCATTATTTCTTGGGATTGGAGATTTGCGCATTGCTAGACGAAGATGGCATTTGTTTCTCGGGGGCAAGTATGCTCGGGAGATTCGGAGAGGTTCAACATGCAAGGGCCGTGAGCTTTGTTGACACTCTCTTCTTGGTGGTTGGAGGAAGGAGGATGCTATCGCCGAAGGTAGTGGATGCCACTTGTCTGCTCAAACGATTGGTGGGGTCGCTTATGTATCACGGGTCAATACACGACCGACATATGCTATGCCTGTTAACGCTTTCGCAAGCTATGGTTAAGCCTACCAAGCTCTTTTGGAAAGCGAGGGCAAGCATGTATTAAGCTATAGTCAGGAAGCATGTCAGATATGGTCTATGCAGTACTGCACGTGAGGATGCAGAGCGAAGCTTTTACGGCTTCACCGATGCGGTACAAGGTTGGAGCAACGGACGGAAAGAAACACTTCCGGAGGAGTTTTCGACGATTGGGTCGACAAAGCAGTTTCGGCATCAGCAGCGAGGGCAGAGGATGCGTCCGTGGCACTCGATCGACGGACGCCGGGTACATGGCGATACAGCTTGGCTGCATGCGAGGGCTATGGATGAGGAAGATCATCAGCGAGTTCGTTCGGAGTAGCATTTGGAGCCTACGGTACGGATCTATCGTGATAACCGGGAGATTGCATTAAACTCTCTCGCTAATCCGGTATTTCGCTATGATAGGTTCAAACACATCGACTGATCAGGTACCATCATATCACAGATTGTGTTCGGGCGGAGAATCATTATGCTTTCATATGTTCCCACGGAGGATCGGAGATGCTCGAGCATCTTGATGGAAGAAGCGCTCACTCGTACAAGTTCGAATTCCGCGAGCGAGGATAGGGGTTGCGGATAATCCATATCTCGTCGAGAGGAGTGTTGAAAAATGCGACAAGATGATGGAGCTTAGTGAAATGAAGTCGCTCTTCACCAAGTGGGCCCGCGGCTAGGGTACGGCGCAAAATCTGTTTTTAGACTATGTCTGTTTTAGACATATGGAGCATGAGCCGGGGATTGCAGTATGTTATTCTTGGGAGCATTAAGGTCATGTTGGTCAAAAAATATATGGGGACTCTATTTTTGGACCTACTGGGTCAGAAGTCTATTTTTAGACCTTTACTCTCCTTGAAATAGGGAAGTCAAATATTATTTACCCTATAATAATCATTTGGACTCTAAACTCGGTTTACCTCTTGGAGCACTTCGATTCTGAGCCTTGAAGTGGCTCATGCATCCTACGCAGGAAGAGTCTACAGCTATTCCTAGGGGTTTGGGTAGCACTATGCTCATGGTTGACTTCGATTAGGACTTGATGGCAGAAGTAATGGAGTTAATAGAGACAGTAGTAGGAGTTGTGTTCGGTTTAATTTTAGTTGAGCGGTTGAGATTAGTTTAACTAGCTAATCAACTAGTTATGAGTGGAGTGAATTAAATATTGTTTAATTCATTAATTAGTAACTCATTATTCAACTCAAGAACACATCAGCACTCACGATTGCATGAGTCGGTGTAGTGGAGACCAGTGAAAGAAGGGTAGATGAAAAGGGGTGGAGTTAGCTATCGGTGGCGACATCGGTTGTGCATGAGATTTGCACCACTTGAGAGGAATTTCCCATGATGATTGCACTTTGTCAAGCCAAAGAGATTCGAACCTTGGATCTCTATTTGTAAATGAGCAATGATTACGCAGTAGAGGCAAGGCAAAATAGTGGTGAGTTTGAACCAGGTAACCTTTCTGTTCAAAACCAAACTGAATTGTGTGCTTAACTTTGTGAGACCAACGTCTTGAAAGTACTTGTGAGGAGTATTGTATTGAGTTTGTTACATGATTTCTCCATTATAATATACACCAATAGGCTGTAGGGTTTCTGAAGCTATAAGCTTTTCCCCATACATACTATGTTAATGTGTATGGGATGATTTGACAGTGTTACTCGCATGTTTTATTTCCACATGTTTGATGATGTCGAGTGGAAGAGATTACTGTGTTACATATGAATTCGAATTGATATGTGGAAGTCGGGGATAGTCTCAAGGTGGATAGTCATCATTATTCGACGAAATTTTCTATCTTACCCGATCGTCTACAAGTGCTCCTGACTCCATGCCCAGTGAAAGGCTGCTGATCTACAAGTTCTCAACATTTTGCTACCTTGTCCCCAATTGGAGCAAATGTTGTAGCCTGAAATCGACTCAAAGCTAAAGTCAGAGAGGTTCTGAGTGAATTCAAGCTTATTGAGGAAGCTGTTGTTAAAATTTCAAGAGAATCCTCTTGTTTAATCGTCAGTTTAATGTCTTAAATTGATATACATAAATTATCGAAATGAGGTTAGTAATCTTGCTAGGATGTCACGGTGCACTATATATGCATAGAAGCTCTATCTCTTGATTCGTTGTACCTGTATTTTATGCATTTGTTTTGGGGTTTTGTTCTTTTTTTGATGTTTAAAGATATTCACATTTTAAAACTAAGTGAAAAGAGTTAAAAGGAATATAATGAATTTTAAAAAAGGAAGTAGGAAGTGTTTCCTAAATTTGCAATCTAATTTTCATAAAAAACACAACAAAAAAATATGGGCTGAATTGGGACCTAATTTAGAAAAACAAAGCATATATCTTATACTGATCATTAGTCCTAATCTATGGACCTAATTCTAAGGCTAATGTCTGAAAACTGCAATGCCTATCTTACAGTGAATATGAAAAATGAAACAACTGAATGTACTTACGGTTACTTCAACATTCAATTAGTTAGGCATACTGTATTGAGATGATGTTAAGCAATTGTTTTGTACTTTAATGCGCTTAATGTCCTAAAATAGTGCTAAACGAGAATGCAATGAAAACACGTAAGGTATGTTTAGTTACCTCCAATATTCAATTGTGAAGAGTGATCTTCTTGAAATAGTGTTAGATAACCAATTCACACCTATTGAACTAAAAATTAAATTGAAAAATCTCTGCAGAAATATAACTCCGGTAAAAGTATGCACTCATAATCATTCAACCATTCCATCTTAAAACACAGTCGGATCAATCTCTTTTTAGAATAGATTTTTTAGGAATATTAGTGTTTGCTAAAATTAAGTAGAGGAATCTGAAAGTAAAAGCATGCTGAAGATTCAACTAAAATTAACTAATGTGCAATTGACTTTTACTGCAGACATTCAAATGTAAGTGTTAACTTCTTGAGATGCTTTAGAGGAGAAATCAATTCATGCCTTAGTATTTGAAAAGAAAATGACAATAAGCTTAAGGTAAATTCAACCATTGTATGTATGAGACATTAACCATTTAATTTATGATCAGCCTCTATATTGTAATGCCTTTTTAGAAACATCTTGGTAACACTGATAATTGATAAATCATGTCATAATAGAAATAGAGAAAAACGATGAAACTAAACAACTGATGGTTTCTTATCTCTTAGTCTTTAATTTAGTTTAGAAAACGAGCTTTCTATTTCCATGAAATATTTTAGAGGATTAAGTACGCACATTGTGGTTTTATCATTAAAGGCTATTTATTGAAAAGCGCAAATGAAGAATGAGCGCTAATTTAAATACGATTTCGTAAGCAAGGAGTAATGAAATTAAGCTAAAAACATAAATGACCTCCTTTAGATGTAGGGGCCCTCTCGCTAACCGATGTGGTTGACTGCTGGCTGATTAAGGATGTATCAACAATCATGTGGCAACATGAACTTCGTATTCATGAGTAAAGTGAAAATATGAATACGGTATGTATCGACACCGTAGGCTTAACACTTAATTTACGAACTATCTTTTTGGTCTTGTTCAGCGATATTTGGAAGGAAAAATACATAGCGTTTATAGAGATATACTTGCCACGGTGTGGCTAATTCGAATTAGAATTACGACATGATTTTTGAGACTCTTAGCTAATTCGAATTTAGAATCTACTAATAGGGCCTGTATGGACTCCCCGACTAGAGCAAATCAAGAGTCCTACGATATTTGTATAACATACTTTGACTCCATCTTTCGACTCATGAGTTTAGGCATAGCTTTTCCTCGTGGGCGTCTATCCGGGCGGAGTGATTGAGGATAGAAATCCATGTAGGCATCATTCTAGAAAGCACCCATATGAGCCCAATTCCTCGATTGACACTCTAGAACATGCTAAACCATGAGAGTGGCTACGGAACACACGATTAGCTACGGAACGTAGCGCCATTCATCGTAGCTAAATTGCAAAAATCTATCCAAATAGCAAGAGCATGAAAAATATAATATGGCAATCATTTTTAATGCATCCTTAAGACACAAACATATATTTTTTCATTTATTGGGAGTTTGTGATACTTATGAAAGTGATGGAAATTTGTATGAAAAAAGCTCGTCAAAGAGAGGGTAATACGAGGTTCAACATACTCTTTTGCAAAAATCATTACATGTCCTCATGCAATTTTCACAAAAATGTGAGTTCTTCTCCCCCTACGCATTTGCTACTGATACTCTTTGCTAGCATATCTAAATTTTCTTCTTTTGTTCTTCTTTTTTTGAAGTAGTTTTCATGTAGGTTTTAACCCACAGACATATATTATCTACACACGAATCTGTATAACGTTAAAAAATAAAGCAATAGCGAGAGCATAAAACATAAAGCAGTATAAACACGAGGATATTTTCCCCCTCGGATCCCAAATCGGGACGACGAGTCAGATTTTTCATTATATTCCTTGCTTGTTACAACACACATATATATACATGCCCAGAAAGCATACACTAAACCCCAAATCCATAAACACTGGATTGAGAACATAACCGTAGTTCCCTGATCGGATCTACAAAAATACCCGAGGGGCAGATAAACCATCATACACACAATACCATGTGCAAAACCATGCACAAAACCATGGACACAGTGGACTAGTTTTGGAAGAAAGAATATAACACATACCTAACATTCTCCCACCTTGTTGTTTTCTTTTCCTACTTGTCCCACGAGGAGGGCTTTAGTCATTGGCCAATTCTTCTGACACTACATTGTGTTTCTCTACACCAAGAGAACTTCACGAGTGCTCACGGTACTTTGTCAATGCATCTACAACATTCTTCAAAATGTCCACCTTTACCCACAAAGTAACACCACCACCTTATCAACCATATCTCTAACAAAGTGATATTGAACATCAACAATGTGCTTTGTTGTCTTTGAATGATAAGCTTCAGTAGTGGAGAAAGAATATAACACATACACAACAGAAATGTCATCGTGCAGGGCACTTCTCATAAGCAGGCTGAACTTGAGGTTATTGACTGTTCATTCTAATAACTTGTTCTTCCTCTTCAATTTCCTATTTTTCTCTTATACCATAGTCCCCATAGATACAAAATAGTATTATCATGAATTACCTTGTCCAATTTTTTTTCTCCTTCAAGGTCTCATTCTTCTGTTGTTTGATATGTTTGTTCAATATATCTATTTCACTAGATATCCCGCTTTGCGAGAGCATCAACTTAGAGGTTCTTGTGTGGATTAACATAAGGTTAAGGGGTTCATTGATGCGCTCTATCCTCCAATGGTTTCCACACTAATCATATATTTGTTGTTATACTTGAGTCTATGCTCGGGAGATCTTTTCTTGGGGCTACAGCTTCAAACTTATAGTATTGAGAATTTTAGAATTGTGTGGGAGGAGAAATGTTGACAGGAGATGGTATTGGGGATGCGAGGATATGGGCTGATATGTGGTATGATAGAGATTGCAATCAAATCAAATGATGATTTGTCAAGGAAAACATATGATATCCATAATATAGCATGCTTAATGTTTTAACACTTGCTATTTAAAATAATTTTTTGCACTTTTACATGTAGGAATCTCAACTTTTTTTTGTTGCTTTCTTTTGGTGTTGATCCTTAGGTAAATTTTGCCTTTTAGCATGTTGTTTTTCAAAACATGATCCTTCAATTTCTTGTAATCATCATTTGTTTCCGTGGGTTGTACAATTGTGTGATCAGTCTCTGTTAAGAATAAGATGTGGTCAGCAGAATGCATCGCAGCAAAGAAATGCAGAGTATGGATAGTAGGATATGGATAGAAATGAAATGGAGATGAAAGTGGAATATGACTTGTGAAAATGGAATGAAAAATGGAGTGAGATGGAGTGGAAAGTGGAGTGAGATGGAGGTGAAAGTGTAAAAATAGGAAATGAATTCTGCAATTTCTCTCAAATGTTACATACTGATTTCTTTCGAAATTTTCTCGAGGTTAGTTACCGATTAATATTATGCATCCTCCCACAAAAAAAATTCAGCCATTCTCTGCGACAAATGAGAGACATGGAGCTATAGGTGAAAGTGGCTAATTTCTGTAAAAAATGAACAGTGGAAATTTTCTAAAATTTTCGAGTTCATTTACCCTACCTCAATTCATTTACCATAAAAAAAATTCCGGTCCGAAACTGGGATGCACGGTTTGAAAAGTTAGGATCAAATCAATTTATACTACGTTTCACTCCTTCTTACGTTGGTCAATGTTGCAACAACAAAAAAATATTCCACGAACTCATTTTAAGGCCAAATTGAGTGATTCAAAAGGGAAATTGTGTATTTTTACCTTTTCATTACTACATGCTTTTCAGAATTTCATTTTGATGAAGAAAAGGCGTTGCTACTGAAAAATAGCAAAAATTCTATCCTAATCCATGCATAATGGTGAAAAATGAAAATACTGCCTTAGAAAACCCACTTGACAATGCCCTTCGAAAAT
The DNA here is from genome assembly GCA_034641835.2 of Pinus albicaulis. Taxonomy (NCBI): domain Eukaryota; kingdom Viridiplantae; phylum Streptophyta; class Pinopsida; order Pinales; family Pinaceae; genus Pinus; species Pinus albicaulis. Next base: position 665,810,513 of record CM076569.1, on the reverse strand, counting down.
TGCTTATTTTTTGAATTTTGTTCTGTTTTTTCACACAATCTATCATATTATGAGAAAACCTGAGCTCAGAATTTTTCTGTTCTTCTCCAATATCTTGCAATATGTTGCGTAAAAATGCCTGCGGGAAAAATTTGCAAAATGAAACACAAAGGCTACTACGAGCAATAGTTGCGGAATTGTCTACCACTTTCCATGATTGTCAATTTTTTGCAACAAATTGTTTTTCTACTCGAGTCTGAGCGCTGATTTGAATTGTGCTGTTTGCCTCACCCGAAGTAGAAACCATGTACATATTGGTCGAAATAGGTCCAAATTTATTGTTTTGCTTCTGAAAATGGAAATGAATGAGAAAAAAAAATGTTGTAATGGTGTTATCATATGCTCTAGCATTGAATGACAAAAAGATGAACACGCTACTACAAGAAACCAATAAAAATGTACTTCGCAAGTTGTTATTGATTCCATAAAACCATTAGTCTTCTTCGAAGGCAAAATTCATTGTACAATTCTTACCATGCAAATGAATGTGTCGAAGTAAAGACATAGGAATAAATCATTGGATTGCTGATCAATGATGAAAATACGTTAACCAATGTGGAGACAACTCACGAGTAATGTAAATGAGTGTCAAGGTACCTCGAGTGCATCTTGACGGGGATGAATGAATATGTCGAAGTAGAGTTGCCTCGCGTAAGATTTGACAATCAAGAGCGCATTGTTGTATTCCCATTGTTATCAACGAGGAGTGGCTTTCCATTGATGTATGCAAGTTCCAAGGCACTCCAAATGATCTCGATCTTGATCCCCCGTAGATAAGTGTTGAGGTTAGTGGGACAAGATCTGTTGGAAGGTGGACCTTAAGTAATTCCACATCATCCAACTCGAGCATAGAACCAAATTATTTGAAGAACCATACTAAAATATTGAAACCACTGCATGAAATTACGGAACTTACTGCTGAACTTTTCTGCTTCGATTTGCCTAGTTTTCCAAGTAGAGCTCATGTCCAACTGCGTCAGCAAGCACGGATTTTCTAGCAGGACTTATTTTTCTCTTTACTTTTTTTATATATATATAGTCCCGTACTCTACTTGAAAAAAAATATATTATTCAAGTATATGAATACTTACAATGGAACCATGTACGTACGTGATGAGTAGATAAAACTCATATGCAGAGCTTGAAAAGATACTCTTTGATATATACCGGTATATGAGATACCAAGCTCAGTATCTCTTGATTTAAATGATGTCGGAAGATAGTTGAAGAATTGAGCATTGGGATCCGATGACTAGAATTGAACCAAGATTCAATGTAATATTGTCTTCCTTAGCTTTCTCTCTATCATTCAATGCAAAGTCTTCGGAGATGTGATCTTCATTCATAGAGAATCCGGTGATAGGCACTTACATGGACACTTTTCCAATCTCCAATTCCAACAAAAAAATTTCTTTATTTACGAGCATCCATGATTCTTGGACCTTATCTCGAATCTTCTTCTTGGTTGTTGTTCTTCAATGATACCGGGTGAATCATTTTGCAATACCTCAAAATTGTAAGTTGATTGAGGTGTTTTATTGTTGGGGATATGAAATGGTTGTGCGGAGGTAGTGGAGTGGGAATGGATCTTTGGGGTCCTTGTGTGGACGATAATGCTGAAAAAGGTTGAATTGGCGGTCAAATGAGGGTGATATTGCGATGTTGTGGTGGAGGTGAATGGTATGGATAATATTGATGATGGTATTGAGGATAGAGAGGGAAAGATTGAGGGATATAGTGGATTTCCTTTGTAGGGAGCCTTTGCCAACTTTTTTTACCAAGATTGGTTTTGAGGGTTGGGATCGATATGGCCAAGGGTTTTTAAGGTTGGTTTGATGAGGTTCGGATTGAGATGTCCAAGGTTGCCAAGACAAGGGTGTTTTCCAATTACGCTTGAGATTGTAGTGCAACTGCAAAGCGTGCACATAAGGATATTGCGTCATATTGGGTTGATAGAGGCTTCACTAGTCCTCTTGGAGACTACATAAAAAAGTTTCTCTTGTGCTTGATTTTCTCCATTATCCTTCTAGTAAACTCGCCTTCAACCCTCGCAATGACAGTGGGAAATCTTCGATAGTATGCGATCCCTTTGCTCAAATTTTACACATTTTAATGTTGTCAAGTGGACATTCATGCAAGCATGTTTCTTTCTACATTTAGGGAAAAAATATAAATGAAGCAACTTTTTGCTTGTTTTTGCATTCTTAGCATGTCAATTTGTTCATTTAAATTACCAGAATGTTTATGCAAATTGTTAGGTTCGGCCAATTTTGACTTCTAATCCCAAATATTTCAACTTACTTACTCATGCATAAATGGATCTTGAGGGATCTTACATACTTTTTCTTTTCCATCTTGATATGTTCTTTCATAATTCTACAAATTTCCTTGAAATGGAAATTGATAGACATCTCCTTTTCCCACAAAGATTAAGAAGATCAATCCATTCATCCTTATATAGCATATTAGTAGGAGAGTTTTTAATGCATTCGATCCCTAAATTATGCGATTTCAGATCTTTTGATATTGTAAGTAAATCTCTCCACTAAGTCTTCTGAAGCATAAATCTGATCCTCTTTTTGGTTCATCTTAAAGACTTTCATTTCTAAGGCCATGGTGCATTTGTCAATAATCTTTATATTTTTCCAAAAATACTCTTTTCCATATCATCCTGCTGTCCTTATAGAATTTATTCCTAAAAGTCATGAACCATCGCAAGAGCCTCTATCCTTCAATGTTTCTGGAAACAAATTCAACTTTTGAATGTGCATGAGTAGCCATAAGATCTACAAACTATTTCAAATTCAAAAAGAACTAGGGTTTCAGGGTCTTATGATCTCTGCATACCTTTGAAGTTAGAAGCGGATGGATGGATGTTCTTCATTTGAACATTGATATCGGTCTGAATGGGAAACTTAAAAGGAGCTTCGTCATTGTCATCATCTCCATCCATTTTTTCAACCTCCTTTGTCACCTCTTCTTCTACATGCAAACATATGCAATTCATGATGTGGATGTGTGGCTCTTACTGCTTTACCACGTGATATAGTGGGTGTGGTAGGTGATTTCCGAAGTTTTTTGTTTTTTTTTGTTTTTTAATGAAAAAAAATGGCTCCTATTTACACTTCCCTCGACGAACGGCGCCAAAATTTTTAGTCAATTTAATGTCTTAAATTGATTACATAGAGATTATCGAAATTGAGGTTATTAATCTTGTGAAGTGCGCACTGCTATATGCTAGAAGCCTACTTTCTTGATTCGTTGTACGTATTTTTGTGTTGTGGGGGTTTTGTTATTTTGATGTTTAATAATGTTCAATTTAAAACCTATGAAAAGAGTTAAAGGAATATAATAGATTTTTTCAGAGGAAGAAAAAGGAAGTGTTCCTAAATCAATCTAATTTTCATAAAAACATCCAAAACGTGTGGGCTAGTTAGGACCCAATTTGGAAAATAAAGCATATATCTGCTATCCGATCATTAGTCCCTAATCCATGGATCTAATTCCAAGAATAAGATTTGCACGCAAGTAACGCCCTATCTTAAGTTAAAGTAGAAAATGAAACAACTAATGTACTTACGGTTGCTTCAACATTCAATTATTAGGCATGTACCTGTATTGGAGATGATGTTAAGCAACTGTTTGTGCTAACTGCGCTAATGTCCTAAAACGATCGTAAAGGAATGCAATGAAAACACCCTAGGTATGTTTAGTTACCTCCAATATTCAATTGTGAAGAGTGATATTCTTGAGAAATAGTAGTTAGATAACCAATTACACATGTTGAACTAAAAAAAACTAAGAAAAATCTACGGAAAGATAACTCCATAAATTTCACTCATTAATCATTCAACCATTCCATCTTAAAACATGATTAAATCAATCTCTTTTAGAAATGATTTTTAGGAATATTAGTGTTTTACTGCAATTGAAGTGAGGGTCTTCAGTGTAAAAGCATATAAAGATTAAACTGCAAAATCAACTAATGTACAATTGACTTTTCTGCAACATCTCAAAAATGTACAAAAGTGTTAACTTCTTGAGATGCTTTAGGGAGAAACTTTCAATTGTATGCCTTATCTTTGAAAAAGCAAATAGAAAATGTGAAAGGTAAATTCCAACCATTGTATGTATGAGACATTTAACCATTTAATTTATAGATCATCTCATACTACTAATGGCTTTTAGAAACATCTTGTTGACAGAGTAATTGATAATTGCATCTCTAAAGGAAATAAAGGAAAAAAACGATGAAATCTAAACAAGCATGGTTTCTTATCTCTTGAGTCTTTGATTCAGTTTTGAAAAACGAGCTTTCTATTTCCATGAAATATTTTAGAGGAAGTAAGTCTACAATTGTGATTTATCATTAAGCCATTTATTGAAAACTGAAATGAATGCATCGATGCCTAATTAAAAACGGTTGCTTGAAAAACGAGGAGTAATGAAATCTAAGCTAAAAACATAAATGACTTCTATCGTATGCAAGGGACCTCTACAGCATGATGTCGGATTGGAATCAGGCAGCTAGGATGTGATAATCAAGCAGATCATTGGAAACATGAACTTCGTATTATGATAGAGTGAAATACGAATACAGAGAGTATTAGCAAAAAAACCTTAACTAAAAACTTAATTTTTGAACCGTATTTTTTGGTTTTGTTCAATCGATATTTAAAGGAAAATACATAATCGTTTATAGAGATATACTTGTTACAGTGGCTAATCTCTATTAGACTTGCAATAGGACTATTAGACTCTTGCTAGAATTCGAGTGTGGGGTACCAATAGGGCCGTTGGACTCTTGATAGGAGCAAATCAAGAGTCCTACTGCTTTTGGATAACATGCTGACTCCCATCTTTGACCATGTTAGTTTAGGCTCAGCTTTTCACGTAGATGCGGACCGAGTAGGGTAGGATAAAGAATCCATGTAGGCATCATTCTAGAAACACCCATGTGGCCCGATTCCCGTTTGAGCACTTATAACACCATAAACCATGAGAGTGGCTACGGAGACACAAGCGATTGGGCAGAACAGTGCCGATACCTTCAGCTAAATTGAAAAAAATTCTATCCAAATAGCAAGAGCATGAAAATATAATATGGCAATCATATTAATGCATCCTTAAGACAAAACATAGCATTTTTCATTGATTGGGGTTTGTGATCTTCTGGGAAAGTGATGGAAAGGTGTGAGAAAAACTATCAAAGAGAGGGTAAATCTGAGGTTCAACACCTGTAATATTCTCAAAAGGATAACCACAAGCTCAACGAAGATTCATCATCACATGTGCACCATAACGAAAATCAAGGAAGCAACAACATTGGAGGTGTAATCTAAGCTATAGGAGCAGAAAAGAGAAAAGTGTGTAGGAGAGGTCAAGTTGGGCTTATTCGCGTGCAGAATAGTTCAAGATTTGGGTCGATTGAAGCATTCAGAACATTACATATAGGTCAGGGTCGAGTCGGGCGTATTTGCAAGCTCATGAGGGTTACACCATGGAGAAAAAAAATTAATTTCCCGAAGGCAGAGAAATGGCGTATTTCCCTTGAAAACTTAAGAGTTTTGGAGGAGGTGTAAAGGGAAAAATAGACATTCAGGATCAAAGTGCAGAACTGAAATGGATAGATGGACGGCGGAGATCATATCGCATATCGCATTTAGTAAAGGATACAGGTTTTAAATATGGTTAAACTTGTGATATTGTGATGTGATGCGATCACATATCACACATCGCAAGGTCAGGAGGAAAGGCACTAAAGGAATATGTTATGATCGCCGAAGTGCGAAGTGTGGTAAAGTTTCATATCACGGATTTCAATTTGCGATTGGCCCCACCTCCGCTTGCCACGTCACCTTTCGCCCATCGCACATCGTACTTAGTGACTTTTAACACTTACCTCCCTTTTCTCATAACAAATATGCCGATTTGCGATTTGCGATTGGCCCCACCTCCGCTTGCCACGTCACCTTCCGCCCATCGCACATCGCACTTCGCGACTTTTAACACTTACCTCCCATTTCTCATAACAAATCTGTCGATTTGTGATTTGTGATTGGCCCCACCTCCGCCTACCACGTCACCTTCCGCCCATCGCACTTCGCACATCGCAAATTTTAACACTTACCTCCCGTATTTCATAACAAAATCTCGATTTGCGATTTGTAGGCAGATGCGATGTGGTTTTAAAAGTGAACTCCAAAGGTTTTCAAATCCGGAGGTAAGGAATTTCTTGTGTTAAATCGCATCGGTGGAAGAAAGGGGGATTATAACATAAAGCCGGTGAAACGCCTTGATAATGGAAGAAATTCTAAACGCGGGTAGAGAGACTCAGGTAAGTGACCCAACGAAGAGAAAAGGAGAAGAGAAGACTAAACATAGAAGGCATGCGCAGGAGAGGCCGAGTTGGGTACCAGGTGACATGATGACATCATTCGAAATGCAAAAGCATTGGCAGAGTCAGGTGGAGATGAATTTATGCATATTGTTAGGACATCACAACCGAAATGGAAGGAGACACATCAGCAACAAATCAGACTCAGCAAAAGGATTATATTCCAAGTATATTTTGTTTTCTTGCTTAAGATCAAAGCTACAATGGTGTCCTCAATTGCAATGTAACAAGTAGTTTAACAGTTTAGGCAGTTTAGGAGTTTCAAGAAGCTCGAGTAGTTACAAACTGCTTTTGTTTGTATTTAAGGAAGAGAGAAAGAGGGAAGTAGAGGGCCTGAGTTCTGGACCTCTTGGGGATTACATTTTTTACTTATTTTTCTTATGGGTAAATTAAAGAAGCAGTAAGTTTCCTGCAACTGTTGATGGTGATTCGTGTTTCTTGTGCCATTTTGTGTCCCTTCTTCTTCGAATGAAGTGAAGTAATGTGGCAGACGATCTCTTAATTGCATCTATGAGTAAGAGTTAAATAACCTTAATTCGCGCTCCTTCACTCCATCTCTTCTCCCTTCACAAATTCTCTCTGAAACTTAAAAGTAATAGATTATGTATTTACAACATATTATTTTGAGTTTCCCCTCTCTTCACAAACTCCTGACGAAACTTTAAAGTAATAGATTCTGTGTTTACAACATATTATTTCGAGTTTCCTCTCTCTTCATGAATTTCCTCTTAAACTTAAAAGTGATAGATTTTGTGTTTCAACATATTACTTTGAGTTTCCCCTGCATTTATTTTTTTTCATTCAGATATCAGTAGTGAATGGCATTATGAAATCTTTTATTATTCCAAATCATTAAGGGTTTTAGAAAACTAGTCTCCAAAGGGATAGAACAAAGACCTAATGATAAAATAATTTCTGTGAGACACTTTTAAAATTTCTTGGGCATTGATTCCTTTCATAACCAAGGGATTGTCTCTTAAGATGCAACATGGTCAATAGGCATAAATTTGTGACTACTATTACACCAATTAGCCTATTTTAGAAGCAATTACCATGCCCTAATTTAGATTTCACCAGTAAACTATAAGAGATTACTAAGCTTCACCTAGAACAAAGCTTGGGCTATATGACGGTCACATTATTAATAGATATCAGTAATGAAGATCGGAATCACATGATTCATTAGAGGAAATTTTAGCCTAAAAGTGTTCATGAAATTTTCATGTAATTTCCATGTCATAATATGTAAACCAATCAAAATCCTTTAAATTTAAAAAGAGGCACATGTAAATATTTTGGAGGGAAAAGAAGAAAAAGCACTTTTTTTAATTGTATTTTTGTTTGATCTCCTTATAGGTTTACTCAAATTTCAAGTGTACACTTGTTGGATGATTACTGAAATAATGCATCCATCGAGTTTCTACACTTAAAATTTGAGTAAACTCATAAGGAGATAAGCCAAAAATACAATAAAAAATAAGTTTTCTTCTTTTCTCTCCAAAATTCATAACTCTTATTTTATTTTATTTTTCTGGAGAAGGAATCATAGCTTTTCATTAAAGAGTATAAAAATTTACATAGAGTAGATGCCCAAGACATTCACAAAAAAATGTGTCCTTTAGTAATTCCAAAAAGGGACCAGCCAGCAACCATATAAGTGTTTGGTCCATATCAAAGAATAAACAGTCCATGATACATAATATAAGATAGTGTCCAGCGTCCATAAAAAATTCTAATAACATATCAAAAATCCTGTAAGTGGTGTTGAAATACAAATTTAAAAAAAAAAAAACCCATTAAGTTAAGATTGTCTATATGAAAGTAGAAAATTGTTGAAAGTATGCATGCTTACGTTGAAATGAAATATGGATGCATGTACTCATGCATCATACCATCCTTCTACTCTAGTACTTTCCAAGAACCCAAAGGTTGTCTAGAGCCTTCCTTAAACAAGACGTTCCCTTTATTATTGCAGTCCCTATAGATGTGACAGCAAGATATATTAACAAAAAATTGTTTTAATTGAAAAATTACTTCAACTATAGGATAAAGTGTGTGGTTATGACATCTTTGTGTAGTGTTGAATCAATTTATGATGTTCAGTGAATCCCAAAAAATCTAAAGAGATTGACAACCATGTACTCTTACCCAACAAAGGAGAAGTTTGAGAGATAGTAACTCTAAATAATTGTTTGTACCCTCACCAACGCCAACTTTAGATTCCATAAAATGTAGTTCATTCAAATACAGGATCATCCCCCCCCCCCCCACATGCCCCATCTTCATTGGAGGCCCCATCAAAATATGACCGAGGAATTTTCTTGTTTATCATTTCTTCGTTTATAATTCAATGGGTTGTGGTAGATTCCTTGTAAGGCATAAGAGCATAAATAGCCCCAATCTCAGAAATAATAAGATCAAGAGCCAAAGATTGGTCCCCAAATATTTCCCTATTCCTATAAATCCAAACCCCCCTGTTGAGCTTCACAATTGTCATGATTTCCTTATCCTAGTCTTTAGTTTTAATGTTGTTTTATTGTTTTTTTCTCATATTTATGATATATTAATTTCCATAATTTGGGACTTATAATGAACTAGTTTACTTTTATTATTTTTTCTTCTAGATGTGTTAATCTGAATATAAAAGTGTTAATAATTTTTGGTTGAAACTTCATTATGAACAATGCTTTTGCAACATATCAGGGGCATTTGATACTTCATGTTGTTTCTAGATTATCTATGGTAAAATTAGGATAGTGAGATGTTGTTTTCAACTAACTGTGGAAGATCAAGCGAGGCTGACTCTTATTTAAGAAAATGTGTTAGGGAAAAGGCCTTGATTTTCTTGTCTAGGCGATATTAAGTCTATTTGTAACTAAAAAGAGCATCTTGAGAATCTTTCGATTCTCAAGATCACTCTTCGTTAAAATAATTTACTATTTTATCTCCCTCCACTATAGTATAAAGACAGAGGGCTTTTGTCTTGAAGAAGATATTTTTTAACTTTATCATTAATCAAATAGACTTGCTAAAAGGCGCTGGATGTAATTGTTTTCATAGTATAATGCAAATTTTTTAAGAAAAAGTCTTCATTGTTAAGAATTAATCTCTTGATCTGATATTTTCTACAAGGCATTCTAACTCTAGTAGTTCGGGCCCACTCCTTGACGAGGTGTTGTCTTCACTTGTATTATTAAGTTCACATTTTATCTCCTTTCATTGATCATTTATTTCATATATCTGCTAGATTAGTTGTAAATTGTGTGTTTCTTTTGAGTAAATGTAATGTTGATAGTTATAATATTGATTTGTATATGTTTTTCCTTTAGAAGCTCATTTGTAATCGTTGTCAGTTTATTGTTGTTTCCTAGAGGTTATCTTTTAATTATTGGTGCTTTAATATTAGTGTTTCTTTTCCTCTCACTATTTCATCTTTTATGTTTCATGAATATGGTTTTCTATTGTTTTTCCTTTAATCTTGTAATTCTTGTTTCTTAAGTAGCAGCTTAGCATTCTACAGATTTCCTTGTTGTTTATTGTTTAGGAGTGATCAAAATTGAACGATTTTGAGTGGTTTTTAGAGAATATGGTTTGCTTGAAAGATAGATCTTTTGAATGCATGCTTTAATATAGGAATTGATTCTTTTTGTTCTTGTTAATTTGATTTTTGTTAAATAATTAGTTAGCATTAGTTTTAGAACCATCTCTTGCATATAATTTGCATATAGGCTTGAAATAAATAGATGAATCCTCGCGTTGATAATTTAATGTGTGATAGTTAGTTAATCCTTTAGAACAATCAATTGTCCCAACATTTTGGCATCATTGTCAGGGCGCTTTTCAAATGAGAGTGCTATTGTATTTGGTTGCATACTTGACTCCCTGAGGGTTGGATATTGAAGACGGGAGGTAAGAACCTTCGCACACAGGTTGGTAAATAGAAAATTGTGGTGGTTTCTTCCCTCGAATGACAAATTCAGGTCATTTATTATGCATGAATAGGTATAAAATTAGAGGTAGGAATCAGATAAAAATAGATCAAAAATCTGCTTCAAAGAGTATCAAAAGGTAGGGTCAAGTTGGCCTTAAATTAAAGAAATTTATAAAAAAATCATCTAAAAAGAAAAATCTCAATCCTCAATAGGCCCCTGTATGGTATCCAGGAAGGATCTATTGTTATTTCCCCTCTAGTAGTAGAATATTTTGTTGCGGTTGAAGTTTATATTCAAGACAAAACTGTGGGATATGAGGAGATCTTCTGAGACTTATCAAGCAAGCATCTCGATCCTTTTAGCACAGGTGAGGGGCACTCTTGTAATTTAAAGGAAGGAAGAGGTGAAATGAGGTACCTACACCCTAAAAATCCTAAGCAGGAGCCTCGTGTGACACCTATTGTGAAAGAAGGAACTGAAATTCTTGATTCTAGTAGTGTTGTAATACATAGACATGGTTCAAAGTCTCGCTACCATACTAGCTTTTTTCAATTAGTACCCCCTGATTTCGGGATTCCTAAGGGTTACTAGCATATTTTTAATAAAATGGTGGGGTGGGTATCAGGCACACAAAATTCAACCATAGAATATCATATCGTCTATCCACAAGAAAATGCACTCATGAAAGTTATTCCACTTCAAAATCTTTAAAACTTTCATGGAATGGCCTTAGAAGACCTTAATGCATTCCTGTTTAAATTTGAATTTTTGTGTCGAGGATATGACAACACCACTTATCCCCAAAAAATAAATTTGTTTCATTCCACTCTAAAAGGAGCAGTACTACATTGGTTCATGGGATTAGGGGGTGGTACCATTAACTCATGAGATCAGATGAAGGAAGCCTTTCTTACTAAGTACCAAGTTTGTTGTTGATCTAGAGATTTGAAAGAATAAATATTTAAAATGACATCCAAGGAAGATGAGACTTTACAAGAATATATTGATAGGTTCAAGTATAAATTTCAAAGGGTTCCATACACCACTCTTCCTAAATAATATTTGAAAATTTCCTTAATTAAAGGAATTAAGGATGAATGGATAGAAACACTTAATCTAATGGGGCAAGGAGTGTAGGAATTTACAGGGTAAGTTCCTTATATCAAACACCAAAGGTCACCACTCACAAATAGATAATAGATCAGTACACCAGTATTTGACATGGTTAAAACCCTCAAAGAAGGAAACAGTCCACGGCCTGAGCTAACGCAGCCACTTCGAGCAATTTATTAATATAAAGAAATAAAATTTACATAAGCTTCTATCATAAATGATCACCGTAAAAATGACCCTCCATGCTCTTTAAATAGAGATCATGGACCAATCGGGTGTTAAGCGACAGATCAAGTGTCGATAATACCGAGGAGAGAATGAACCATCAAATCACTACATATCGTGATCGTCAGATTATAAGTTACAAAAGTACATAGTAAAGAAACACACTTTACCTAACTCTACGCTAGACCAAGTTATACTTAACTATTTCCTATGTGTCGGAATATCCTAACATCCCTCCTTAAGAACAACTTGGGATAGGATTGAAGGATTTACAAAGGTGACACAATCGGAGAAGGAAGGAGGCATTAGAGCCTATCCCCCCTGAATGATATCTTTCCTGAACTCCAAGCATAGATTGAAGTTTGGTAAACTTTGCTTTTGTGAGAGCCTTTTGAAAGATATCAACAATTTGATCATTGGTTGAACAATACTGCACTTCAAGAACACGATCATGAATTATCTTTCTGATGAAGTGTATGTGTAGCTCAATGTGTTTCATGCGCTAATGTTGAATTGGATCTTTGCATAGCTGAATGGCACTCTGATTATCACACCAAAGTGTAGTTGGATGTTGTTGATGAAGACCAAATTCAGAGAAGATCCAATGAAGCCACAGGGCTTCCTTGCTGACTTCAACAGCACCACGATACTATAATTATGCCGAAGAAATAGAGATGGCACTTTGTTTCTTACAAAATCATGTAATGGGTCCTGAACCAAGAGTGAATACATAACCTGTAGTAGACTTTCGATCATCAGGGTCACCAGCCCAATCAGAATTAGATGTGAAACCAATCAACAATGGAGATGCTCCTGCACTATAATGAATCTCGAACTGAACTATACCTTGAATATATCAAAGTATTATTTTAGCTTCTTTCCAGTGACTTTCATGAGGTTTGTGCATAAACCGAGCAATAAGGCTAACGACAAAGGAAAGGTCGGGATGGGTATGGGTTAGATACATAATTTTACCAACAAGTTGACGGTATAAGGTAGCATCAACTTCAGGGGAAGTACAAGTGAATGAAATCTTGACTCCAAACTGAAAGGGAGAAGGGTTGGCTTATATTATTCCATGTGAAAGTGGTGTATAAGATCACAGGCATACTTGGATTGAGAAAGGGTAATACCTTCTTTGGGTTGCAAGACTTGAAGACTAAGGAAATAATGCAAGTGTCCCAAGTTTGTCATTTCAAACTTATTTTTGAGTCTAGACTTCATATGGTTTATATGGTTGGAATAACTACCAGAAAGGATAATATCATCAACATAAAGAACAAGGATGATTAAGGACTTACCCACTTTCTTGGTGTAGACAGTGTGTCAGAATGACATCTAGAAATTCCATTATCTAAGAGAAAGTTGTTCATTTTGGCATACCAAGCCTGAGGGGCTTGTTTGAGATCATAGAGAGACTTCCTAAGGTGACAAACAAGGCTAGAGTCGTTTTTGATAAATACAAGGGCTTCTTCCATATATATTTCTTCGTGCAAGTCCCCATGTAGGAAGGTGGATTTAACATCCATATGATGGACTTCTCATTTAAACGGGGTAGCAAGGGAAAGAATAAGGCAGATAGAATTCATTTTTGCAATAGGGGAGAAGGTTTAAGTACAGTCAATGCCTTGAACTTGTGAAAATCATTTAGCAACAAGATGAGATTTATGTTTATCCACTTTTCCATCTTGTCCAAGCTTTGTTTTGTAAACCCATTTGCATCTAACAAGTTTTCTTCCCTTTGGAAGAGGAACAAGATCCCAAGTATCGTTTTCCAATAAGGAATGATATTCTTCAGTCACAGCTGCATCCCAATATGGATGACCTGAAGCTTCTTCAAAAGGTGTCTAGATCATGATTTTTTGGAAATTGAGCCAATAAGGAAGAGACTTTGTTTAACTAAGAACGTGTATGACGTTGATCTGTAGGGTCACCTGCAAGAGAACCTGCTGCATCCCTAGTAGAGCGGACCCATTTTGGAAGCTATGGATCTGAAGGAAGATCATGAGGAGGTGGAGGAGGATTGTCTTTCTCATTTTCATCATCTGAGCTAGAAGGAATGATGTCAAAAGTAGAAGAGATAGAGAGAGGTGGTACATATGTCGAATCAAGCTCACAGGCCAAAGGTGGCACACCCACTGATCTAAGCTCGCAGGCCGATATATTTTCATCAAATTCTACATCTCTTCTGATGATTACATTTTTGGATTTGGTTTGAAGAAGTCTATATCCTTTGACATCTTCAAATTATCCAACAAAAATGAATTTTTCACTCTTAGGTTCTAAGGCTTTATGTTTCTCATCTGGAATATGGGCCCAAGCTTCACTTCGAAAAACACGAAAGTGACTTACATCTGGTTTGATTGAGCTCCAGGCTTCTTATGGAGTTATATTCCTTAAAACCTTAGTAGGAGTGTGATTTACTATGCAATTTTCACAGTTAATTGCTTTTTCCCACAAATTAATACTAAGTCCTTTAGATTGAAGCATACAATTAGCAATTTCGTTTAGAGTGTGATTCTTCCTTTCAGCTACACCATTTTGTTGTGGAGTATATGGAAAAATATGTTGCAATTGAATGCCATGGTTAGTGAAAAAGTTGATAAATTTGTTGTTAACATATTCTCCTCCATTTTCAAATCTTAACTTAAGAATTTGATGTCCAGATTGTTTCTCAACAAAGGCCTTAAAGGCCAAGAACATGTTAAAAACTTCACTCTTGAGTTTTAAGAAGTATACCCAAGTGCGTTTAGAAAAATCATCAATGAAAGTTAAGAAGTATTTGTAGCCAGAGAAAGAAACAATTGGAAGTGGACTACATAAATCATTGTGCACAAGTTGCAAAGGGGTTGAAGCATGCCAAGAGGCACATTTGTCAAAATTGTCCTGATGATGTCTTCCGAGTACATAACCGGAATAAACACCATCTCGGCAAGATACCATAGGAAGACCTGTCACCATATTTTCTTTACATAGAATTTGAAGAGAGCGATAGTTTAAGTGACCAAATAGCTCATGCCAAAGTTTTCTCACTTCATCATTATGAGCAACAAAAATGGTGGGAATACATGATGACCCAAATTTTTCAAAATTATACATCCTTGTGGAATCATCAGCGATGTCAGTAGCTAAAATATGTCTATGATCTCTTAGGTCCTTAATTACAACATCATGAGGTGAGAATTCTACAGTTTTCCCTTCACCTGAATGAGTTATCTGATAAATTGACAGAACGCTGCAGGACAAGGTAGGAACACATAATACATTATTAAACTGACCTTTATCTAGATGAATAGTTCTATACCCTATAACACTAAGAGATCTATCATCACCAACATAAATATTTTTGGTGTTACAATCATTTAAAGAATAAACATGGCTTTATTTTTGGCCATGTGGTAAGAGGCCCCATAATCAATGAGCCAGTCATGAGAATGAGAAGAAGAAGGGATATTCAATGCATAACTGATCAGAGGCTCACTATTTAGCTCAGAAATTAAAGTGTTAAAAAATGATCCAAACTAGAACGATTTGATATATCTCATCACCAGGATTCCAACACAACTCGTTTCATCAAAATCTGAGTTCGTATGAGTAAGTTATGGTCTGTTGTTCATTTTCTCAAACAGGTAAAAAATGTGCAGAACAGTGACAGACTAATGACTTGGCAGTCCAATCAACGCCTCAGATGATCCAGATTTATGCAGGAACACATTAAAATACATAAATATACATAAACACAGATGCAACGGAAATAAAACTGCATTTCATTAATATCAAATAACATAAATTATATGCTTACAGACACAATGGAAGGAAACTAGTTAGGGTGCTAGTAGCTTATCTATAAGAAGAGATGTGGTGGCTACAGGCCTCTGAACTGTGTTACAATGAGGCTCGAAGGCCTATTTATTGTTGAGAAACAATGGAAAACCATAAACATCCAAAAACCTAACCCTGGGAGATGAAACGCCGAAATTGTGGGCCCCGTTTGGGTAAATTAGTACATCAATCTTGCCAGGGACGTAACTTTGGCATAAGATATTTGTTTGATGTGCTCAATACCTCATTAGAAATATCTATCTGAGGAATACAACTTTTTAGTGAGCCACCTCGGTCCATGGACCGATGCTACTCCCATATTTACCAAAAAAACGTTGTTTAGGGCCTCAAAACGGCTTCAGAAGTTCAGGACCCGAAAAACTACTAAAAATAGTAAGTTGTGTTCAAACTGAAAAACTGAAATAACTGATGGTGGAGGTTCAAATGGAATAGGTGGGTGGCCACCAATATCCACCTGGATCATTAGGGCCCCAAAACAGCTCCGGAAGTTCAGGACCCAAAAACCTGCTAAAAATAGTAAGTTGTGCTGAAAGTGAAAAACTGAAAGAACTGATGGTGGGGTTCAAATGGAATAGGTGTGTGGCCACCAATATCCACCTGGATCATCCCTCCCCCCTTAGGAATCAATGGTCCCCATTTCATTGAGATCATCCATGAGATAAGGCAAATTTTTCTAAATTGGGTATTGGATTTGTCGAAGATGTCATGGACCCATGGGCGGACATGCTGGATGCATTCAGTAAATTTGGTTTCTTTATCAGCCTCATAGAGTACATGTGTGGATTCTGTTTGTGTGGTTGCATGAGGTATGGAAATATCAAGCGGTGGTATGCCTGGGGTCAGATCAATGGAGTGCTTGACCTGGCAGTGTAGAGGAACCTCTGTGGGTGAGGATAAAATGTCCTCGTATTCCTCCATGCCTTTGTCCATTTGTTGTTGTTGTGCGGGGGAGACCTGTTTCGAGGTTGTGGCCACAATATTCTTCTTTCCTTGTGGGCGAATGGTAATGCAAATAAATTTCCTGGTTTCGGAAACAATCCTATTGCGTTTTTTTGCAGTGGTCAAAGAGATGGCAGGATGCGATACTACCTCTGGTATCTTGTACAAGTTATTTCCCAAAGTAATAATAACATCACGAGGCCTAGACTCATACACATAATGTTGTCTCCACAAGTATGGTTGGCCCAATAATACATCATCTACATCAAGAGGAGAAACATCACACAATACCTCATCCATGAATGGCTTGATGTTGTATGGAAGGCGACACTGCTGGTGGACGCGGAGATCTCTCCCTGGGTGAAGCCACCTGATGGTATACGACTGCAGGTGTGATATGGTCGGTAGGCTAAGCCGCTTCACAACCTCTACTTAAATGAGGTTCTTTTGGCTTCCACTATCGATAATAAATTGCAATGGAGAACCCTTCACCCACTTCTGCGAATGGAAGAGGCGCTCCCCCTCCTCTGGATTCTCGGGATCCTCCCTCTAGAGCTTGGTGGTGGCAACAATGGCACTAGGGTCCACATCAATGATCTGCTTCCATTTTTCATCTCCCTTGTCTGGTTCTGGCTCGAGATCAGAACATGCATCTGATTTGGGTGCCTTCAGTTTGGCCACCAGCGACTATTTGGCCCGACACTCATTTGTGTTGTGGGTGGGGCTGTTATGAAATTCACACCACTTCCCCATGTCCTTCTTTTGATTTGTGGTGGTGTTTTGAGTCACCCCACTTTGGCTCTACCCCCTGTTCTGTGGTTCGGGGACGCCTTTCCCTGGCTTCAGATTCACAGATCCAAAGTCTCGCTTCTTCTACTTAAATTTATGCTTGATCTTGGCGGCATAGCGATATGTTGTGCCAAGCGAAGTAATGTCGAGGAACTCCATTTCCTCTTTAATATGTCTATGCATACAAATGCGGTACTTGAGCACCAAATGTCTCTTTGAATATTTAATACCCAACTTTGTGTGCAGGGTATGGAACAAATTCATCAGTTCATGCACATCTTGATCCCTTTGCTGTCGTAGCGTGGTCCATTAGATGTACTTGTCCTCATAGCTCCCCACGGGGTAATATTGTTCCTTGATGCCTTCTTGGAATGAATTCCAAGTGGGTACGGCCAAGAACAAAGAGGGTTCCCTCTCATCCTTTTGCACACAATAGGTTTCCCACCAGTCTTTGACATGGGGGGCAGCTTTGAGGAGTGCAAAAATAATATTTTCTCGGTCGGAGAAATCATGGACTGAGAAATACCCTTCTAGCAAATTCAACCATCTATCTACGACATCTGCATCTATATGGACTTCAAATATAGGAATGTCAAAGTGTACATGTACCTTGAAGGGAGTGGCACCTCCAGAGTGGTTTTTGGATGCAAATGCGTCGTAGGTGGGAAGTCGTTGAAGGATTTGATCAAAGTTATCCATCATCGCGTTCCTTTGTTTCTTGAGGGCCTCCTCAAGAAATATTTTGATAGGATATGCTACTCCCTCGTCTTTCTTTTCTTCCACCATGGGAGGTCGTCGGGTTTTTCGAGGTTTATCTTGCAAGGGTTCAACCAGATCGATCCCTAACTCCTTATACCCTGACCTCGTTGGGGACATGCAAAGAAAAACAGAGAAAGAGCATACCGCTCTGATACCATTGATCCCATTGATCCAGATTTATAAAGAAACACAATAAAATACAGAAATAGACATAAACACATAGATGCAATGGAAATAATACTTCATTTCATTAATATCAAATAATAAAAATATGCTTACAGACATAATGGAAATAAACTAGCTAGGGCATTGGTAGCTTATCTCTGAGAAGATATGTGGTGGCTACATGCCTCTGAACTGTGTTACAATGAGGCTCAAAGGCCTATTTCTTGTTGAAAAACAATGTAAAACACTAAAAATCCAAAAACCTAACCTAAGATGAAGCACCAAAACAGTGGGCCCTGTTTGGGTAAATTGGTACATCAATCTTCCCCGGGACGTAACTTTGGCATACGATATTCGTTTGACGCACTCAATACCTCGTTAGAAATATCTATCCAAGGACTACAACTTTTGAGAGAGAAAAATCAATCTAATGACCCATGTTGCTCCCAGTTTTCCCAAAAATCGTCGTTTAGGGCCTCAAAACAGCTCTGGAAGTTCAAGACCCGAAAAACTGCTAAAAATAGCAATTTGTGGTGAAACTAAAAAACTCAAAGAACTGATGGTGGGGGTTGAAATGGAATAGGTGGGTGGCCACCAATATCCACCTAGATCATTAGGGTCCCAAAACGGCTCTGGAAGTTCAGGACCCGAAAACCTGCTAAAAATAGTAAGTTGTGTTGAAAGTGAAAAACTGAAAAATCGATGATGGGGGTCAAATGGAATAGGTGGGTGGCCACCAATATCCACCTGGATCATCAATAGAATTCAGGGAATATTCTCCATATTTCATCTAGTGACACTGTGACAAGTGTCACAATCAGATTCGTCAATTTTTCTTGGGGAAGTTGAATTTTTTCCTCCTAATCCTAAGTTTGAAATTTTTTTATACATGGTGGATTATTATTTATATGGTTGGAATTAGGCCAATGGAGAAGGGCCACATGGCGCAGCCGGAGACTGCCATGTTCCCTCCCTCATGGCATGTTATGGTTCATACATTTCGAATTGCAAAGTTTGTACCCTAACTACATTTGGAGCAGGGGCTTCTAAACCGGCGGACAGGGTCAATTGGCAGACGGTGGCTAAAATAACGGAGGAAGCATATACATATAATCCAAAATTTGTAAACTATGGATATGGGCTATTATATATATCAACAAAATTTTATGGCGGGGGTTAGGGTTAAACCCACGACCACCCACATATAGTTCCAACGCCTTACCGCCATACCATACCACAAGTCCTTACCCCATAAGGACTTCACCGCCATTTGAATTAACATGAAGCGAGAGTTGGGGGTTCGGAGGGGGCCAGCCCCCTCCCACATATTCGTGTGCTCAGAACCAAGAGCCAATACATATATTCCGACAGGAGTTTAAAGTTTTAAAACAATATTAATCCATGATTATTAACTACTGATCATGCCACTAATCTGGGTTAGCACCATAACCCGCAATTAGTGCTAAAAATGCGCTTTGCACTAATCATGTATTAACTGCACTTTTAATCCTTGCTTATCTCTAATTAACTGCATATTTATCTTGGCGGATATTTTGGTAGACTCGCCAAATGCGGGGAATCTCGACTTTTAGTGGAGTTAACTAGCGGACTTCCAGATTTAGTGGTGAAAAACAAGGAAAATTTGGTTTTGCCATAATGGAGGCAATTTTAGACCAAATTGGGTGCAGGAAGAGTCATTCTTAGTATATTTTTATGTTTTGGAGCCATTGGAGCAGGTTGCAGAGGAAATAGGAGATTGTAAACAACACTTTTCACAATTGAAGCTAATACAAAGTCCTAAGCTATGAAGCTGGACCAAGGAGATGTAGCCCAGGGGGGGTGAAATCCTTCATCAAAAATTTGTGTATTTGACTCTGTTATTTGTGCTTGCTATGTTTTTATATGTTTTTGTTCAAAATTGAGGTTCCATGCTTTTATTTTCATAAAATCCACTTAATCTCATCTATTTTATTGAATTGTCAATAATAAGCACATATATAAACCCTTGCATAAGAAGCAAACCAAACCCCTTTCATATTAATTCTAAAAGTGATATTAGCACAAAATTAACTAAGAATCAATTTCAGATCAAGTTGGTATCAGAGCACAATTTTGCTAAAGGTTATTTTCTTGCTTTTCTTGAGATTGTGCAAGAAGCGTTTTAATAGTTGCAATTTTGTGATGCTTACAAGGTTGAAGTTGCAGAGAGGAGAAGGGAATATATTGGTTGTTAGTCCTGAGATTAGGAAAATAAAAAGAGAGTTGAGAAAGCATCATGTTCACCCAAATTTCCACTCAAAGCTGCACTTTAAGCACCTCAATTTCTATCTCCAGCAGTTGAGATTGAAGAGGTACAAATTGCAAAAGAAGCTTAAGTGATTGAAGAGGTACAAGCATCAGAGGTTGATCTTGAATCCTTAGCCATTATTTTAGGTGTTGGAGATACTCATGGACATTCATAATAAGATGATTTCAAGAGACACTTCAAAGACATTCAGAGAATGGTTAAAATTATGTTTGTTGCATTCACTGCAGAAAGAGCAGGAGAAGGTTCTAAGCCTCCATATGGAGAAGGAACTTCATATGGTAAGAAGGATGAATAAAAGAGTTCAAAGGGCAGCGGAGGAAAGCCACCTCCATCTCCACCATCTTCATCATCCTCATCATCCCCATCTACATCATCTTCCACTTCCACCACAAAAACCACTCACACTCACACTTACTCAAAAGCCATAAAAGGAAAGACTCCATTACTTAAATTGGACATCAAGTTGGAACTACCCATGTACAATGGCGAGGTAAATGCAGAGAGGCCTGGCAATTGGATACGTTAATCGGAGGTGTATTGCAGAATTCAAAACCTTCATGAAGACGACATAAAGATCCAGTTAGCTTCATTAAGGCTAGAAGGAGCAGCACTATTTTGGTGGGAAGCAAAGACTCAAGAGGAAATTCAAATTCATGGTAAGATATCCATTTCTTGGGTTGAATTCATTTCTTCCATTAAAAGACAGTTTTATCCATTAGCCTATATGCAAAAATACATTATGAGTTGGCAAAAATTTAGGCAACTCAAAGGCCAAATTGTTCAAGATTACACCCAAGAGTTTAGAAAGAGGGCTTTGTTGTTAGGAGTAAAATTGAATTCACAAGACACACTATTGAAATACATTGGGGGTTTACATTCCTACTAGAAACATACTATCCTTATTTTAACCCAAACAACTTAGATGAAGTATGTGTGCAAGCCATGCATCTTGAAGCAAGGGGAAAGAAAATTCAGGAAGAGGGTAGTAAGAAGAAGCCATTCAAGGGTAAGGGAAAAGAGAAGGGAGGAAAATTGAAGGGAAAGAAGAATGCAAGCATCAAGAAAGAAGAGGGAAATTCAGCATGAGATTCGGTTGCTGCAGGATGTTCCACTTCTAAAAATTGGTATGTATCGCATTTCCATTATGGAGAGTTTGGAAATCAAGAAGCAAATTCAATAATTTCTTAACAAAGGTATCATATGCCCATCTACTTCGCCATGTGGTTCACCATTTTTTTTGGTACCAAATAAGGACGAGACTTGGTGCATGTGCATCGATTTTTGTGCACTAAATAAAATCACGGTAAAGACTTGCTACCGACTCCCACACAATGATGATTTTATAGATAATTTAAATTATGCAATATATTTCACTAAGTTAGACTTGAAAATTGCTTATCATCAAGTTAGAATAGCTGAAGAGGACATTTGAAAACTGCTTTTAAAACTAGACAAGGATTGTTTGAGTGGTTAGTTATGCCATTCAGTCTAACAAATGCTCCATCTAATTTCATGAGAGTCATGAATGATGTACTAATACCATCTCTAGATGACTTCGTTATTGTTTACTTAGATGACCTACTTATATTTAGCAAATCAAGAGATGAACATGTCATGCATGTGAACAAGGTACTTGATGTCTTGAAAAAAGAGCAATTATTTCTAAAGATGTCGAAGTGCAAGTTTGGAAATACTTGTTTATTGTATTTGGGACACATTATTGGAGGAGGTGAGTTGAAGATAGACCCTTCCAAAGTATAGGTCATTTTGAATTTCCCAAGGCCCAATACAGTTACAAAGGTAAGAAGCTTTCTTCGAGAAGCACAGTATTGGAGGAAATTCATTGCTAATTTTTCTTCCATTGCAACACCGTTACATGAATTGAAAAGTGTTAAGAAAGTCTTATATTGGGGAGATATGAAGTAAAAATCATTTGATGCTTTAAAGAAAAATATAAGTTCAACACCGTTATTGGCTCTTCCAGATCTTAGACAGCCATTTGATATCCAAACATATGCTATGGGAGCAGTTCTCATGCAGCATGGTAAGCTTATTTCGTTTCATTCTGAAATTTTTAATGGAGCTATGACTAACTATCCAACTTATGACAAAGAGTTATATGCTTTGGTACAAATTATAAAGAAATGGAAGCGTTATTTGATGGGGAAGAGACCATTATCCATACCGACCATCAGCCTTTGCAGTACTTACAATCACAGTCAAAGTTGCAGTAATCAAGACATTTCAGATGGATTGGATTTCTACAACAATTTCATTTGGTTATCAGGTACAAAAATGGAATCTACAATAAGGTATTTGATATGCTCTCTAGGCCTATTGTAATTTCATCTATTATACTCTGCATGAAAGTTACATTGAACAATATGCATATGATAGTGATTTTCAAGATGTGTATGAAATCTTAAGTCAAGGAAACCAAAATGAAGAGTTATATTATCACTTGGGTAAGTTATGTATACCACATGGAGAAAGAAACAATATCATAAGGGAGGCACACACTTCATTGATTGTAGGACATTTCGTTGTAGGCAAGACAATAGCGAATCTCCAACGGTATTTTTATTGGCCATGCATGATTGATAGTGTATCTCAGTTTATTAGAGGATGTTCTTTATGTGCAATAAGTAAGCCTAGTAATAGGAAACTTGTATTTGACACTCCACTTCTGGCTTCTTCACATCATTGGGAGAGTATCTCAATGGATTGTGTATGTGGTCTTCCAATGTCAAGGAAAGTTCATGATTACTTGTATTTTGTGGTATATAGATTCAACAAAATGTGTCTTTTGATGCCATGTAAGAAAACAATTACAGTTGAACAAACCGCTAATCTTTTCTCTCAAAATGTATGGGTTCATTTTGGTCTTCCTATTTCTATTTTAAATGATCGAGATTTTCGATTTGTTGGGAATTTTGGGTGGACATAAAGTTGAAGAAGAGTACAACATTTCATCCACAAACAGATGGTCATACCGAGGTGGTAAACAAGACAATCATTCATCTTATTAGAGGCTATTGCAGAAAACATCCCAAGTTGTGGGATGAACCGTTACATTACATTCAGCATGCATACAACAGGGCAAAGCATTCTTCCACAAACACATCACCATTTGAGGCATGTCTTGGGTACTTTCCAAGATCACCTTTGGACTTAATCTTTAATAAATATGTCGCTATAGATGTTCATAGTGACATAGATAAGGCAAGGAAGTTCATTGAGAAAATTCAATTGGTACATCACACAGTGCAAGAACAACTTGAAAAGAGTCAAAGCAGCTACAAGGCAAGGCATGATAAACACCATGTTGATCACAAATTCCAGGTTGGATATGAAGTTTGGTTATATATTAGAAATTAAAGATTGCAAGGGGAAGGTAAAAATCTCAAGCCAATCCTTTATGGTCCATTTAAAATTCTGGAAAAGATTGGTACTAATGCATTTAAGCTAGATTTGCCTCCTGATATTCAAATATATTATGTCGTTAGTGTTGAGAATTTGAGATTGTTTGAGCCTCCTTTAATTGATGATCAAGGAGATCATGTTCAGCTACCATCAATAGATGATTTCTCGCTATAATATCTTGATGAACTTCAGCAAGATCTCATACTTGATAGAAGAATCAAAACTTCAAGGAGAGGGAATGTCGAATACCTTAGAGTGGGACTCAAGGGACAAAATCCTTCAAAGGCGAAATGGATGGAGAGTGAAAGGGCGAGGGAGTTGTACCCTCACCTATTGAACAATTGATAGTATCTTTTTTGGGTCCAAAAGGCTTCTAGTGGGGAGGAATGATCAAAGGCTCAATATTTAGCTCAAAAATGGAAGTGCTCAGAAATGCTCCAAACTAGAATGATCGGATAGAGCTCGTCACTAGGATTCCAATGCAACTCGTTTCATAAAAATTTGAGTTCGTATGAGTCATTTATGGTATGTTGTCGTTTTCTCAAACAGGTAAAAAATGCGCAGAACGGTGACAGACTGATGACTTGGCAGTCCAGTCAGCACCTCAGGAATCTTAAAAAAATATTCTCCAGATTTCATCCACTAACATTGTGACAAGTGTCACAATCATATTAGCCAATGTTGCTTGGGGAAGTTGAATTTTTTCCTCCTAATCCTAAGCTTGAAATTTTTTTATACATGGTGGATTATTATTTATATGGTTGGAATTAGGCCAATGGAGAAGGGCCACGTGGCACAGCCGGAGGCTTCCACGTGCCCTCCCCCATGGCATGTTATGGTTCATTTATTTCTATTTGCAAGTTTGGACCCTAACTACATTTGGAGGAGGGGCTTCCAAACAGCCGGACAGGGTAAATTAGCGGACAATGGCTAAACTAGCGGAGGACGCATATACGTATAATCCAAAGTTTTTAAACTATGAATATGGGTTATTATATATATCAACAAAATTTTATGGCGGGGCTCAGGGTCGAATGCACGACCACCCGCATATAGTTTCAACGCCTTACCGTCATACCATACCACAATTCCTTACCCCATAAGGACTTCACCACCATTTGAATTAACAAGAAGCGAGAATTGGGGGTTCGAAGGGGGCCAGCCCAGCGAGACAACCCCCTCCCACATGTTCGTGTGCTAAGAACCTGGATTTAATACATATATTCCAGAATGAGTTTAAAGTTTTAAAACAAGATTAAGCCATGATTATTGACCGCTAATCATGCCACTAATTTGGGTTAGCACCATAACCAGCGAGTAGTGCTAAAAAAGTGTTTTGCGCTAATCATGTATTAACTTCAATTTTAATCCTCACTTATCTCTAATTAAATGTGGATTTATCTTGGCGGAGCTTTTGAATTACTCGCCAAATGCGGGGAATCTCCACTTTTAGCGGAGTTAACTAGCGAACTTCCAGATTTAGAGGAGAAAAACTAGGAAAATTTGGCTTTGCCATAATGGAGGCAATTTTCGACCAATTTGCGTGCAGGAATAGTCATTCTTAATATATTTTGATGTTTTGGAGCCATTGGAGTAGGTTTTAGAGGCAACAAGATACTATAAGCAACATTTTTTCACAATTGAAGCTAATACAAAGGCTCAAGCTATGAAGTTGGACCAAGGAGATGTAGCCCAGGAGGGATGAACTCCTTCATCAAAAACTTGTGTATTTGAATCTGTTATTTGTGCTTGCTATGTTTTTATATGTTTTTGTTCATCTTTGAGTTTCCATGCTTTTATGTTCATGAAATACACTTAATCTCATCAAGTTTATTGAATTGTCAATCATAGGAACATATATAAACCCTTGCATAAGAAGCAAACCAAAGCACTTTCATATTATTTCTGAAACTTATATTAGCACAGCATTAAATAACAATCAATTTTAGATCATTAACCATATCTTGATGCTTGAAAACCACATGCAGAAAGTGTCATTCCTGAAGATCAAGTTGAAGATTTCTCCAAATGGATGTTGTGCTTCTTCATTGTTGCTTCCAAGGCTTCCATCTTCTTAAAACATTTTGACTATGCGTGGCCATCACGATTACAAAAATTGCAATGTCTATATGCCTTCTTCCCTTTGTTTTTATTTGCCTTATCAGTTTGTTGAGTTTCTTTTTCAGTTTGTGGTTGAAATTGTTTAAGACCCTTGTTTGGTTTAGGACCATTCTTCTTAGGATGTTTCTTTTTACGATTCTTTGGATATGGTTGTTGGTGGGATGCTAAGGATTTCTTAGAAGAGTTTCCAGTATTAATAAGACCGAGGTGTAAGAGTTTTTGTTGTTCTCTTATCAAATAATTTCAGAAGGCATCAAAAGAGGGGCACTTGTAGGTTGTTCCTTGAGAAATGAGGGATTCTCTAGTGGAATGGAAGGTGGAAAAAAATACAGAGAATGCAGGGCCTAGCTTAGCAAGAATGGAATAGATAAGACTACCATCTTCCTTTTTTATCTTAAAACATTCTAAAAGAAGTCTAAGGGTCTTTAATTTGGACAAAAAATCTTCAATAGAGGAGAAATTATTGGGGTCCAAAGTAAACAACTCATTTTCAAGCTGGTGGGCTCTAATTTCATTTTTAATGCCAAAAATAGTATTGAGTTTTTTCATAGCTTCAACAGGGAAGTCAATTTCTTGGATATGAAATCTAAGATCTTAAGCAATGGACATTCATATCAACCCTCGTGCTTGATCTTGTTTATTTTCCCATTTAGTCATTTTATCAACGTCAGTAGGTTTAGATTATTGTCCCAAGGATATTCTATAAAGCCCTTTACTTCTAAGTGCATAAATAATAGAGACTCCGGACACAACAAAGAAGTTATCTCGGCCCGAAAGTGGTCAGAAACAGTAGGTCTGATAAACGACAGTCGCATGCATGCAAACCGGCTTCGAATTTGGATCAACAATGGATGCGGCCCTCAAAACAGCTCTGATACCATGTAGAAATTTACAAGGTAAGTTCCTTATATCAAACACCAGAGGTCACCACTCACAAACAGAATTTGACGTGGTTAAAAACCTCAAAGAGGGAAACATTCCATGACCTAAGCCAATGTGACCACTTCAGGCAATTCATTAATATAAAGAAATAAAATTTATATAAGATTCTCTAATAAACGGTCACCGGACAAATGACCCTCCAATATGCTCTTTAAATAGAGATCATGAACCAATCGAGTGTTAAGCCATAGATGAAGTGTTGGTAATACCGAGGAGATAATGAATGGTCAAATCACTACATATCGTGACCATCGGAGTATAAGTTACAAAAGTACATAGTAAAGAAACACACTTTACCTAACTCTATGCTAGACGAAGTTATACTTAACTATTTCCTATGTGTCAAAATATCCAAACAGGGTGATATTTCTAAGGAAGTGTATGATGATATTGTAAAATTGTGTATCAAATGTTCACGTGGGAGCAAAAGGACAAAGTCACGATCTACTCAATAGAACCAGTAGAACTACAGGAACAGGAGTCACGCATGCATAAATCGGTAACTTATTAGAAGATTTTAAAATTGATATATTAAGCACACTAGCTACACAATTGGACATCTTGCAGGTGAAGCATAAGCAGTTTGAAGTAGAACAGGTATTAGCAATTTTCTCACCTCGTTGTTGACGGAAACATGGTTGTAAGGAATGCCCATTAGATACAGTTGAAATCTGTGCTATTTGTACTAAAGAAAAATCGAATAATTGTTGTCCATGTCTTCCTGGATTAAAGGTTATATTTAAGGAAAAAGAAGAAGAGCCAAAACCTATGTATTTTTTCGCACAACGATGACAGTGGAAAGCCCATCCTACTGGTACATTTCAGGACCCTTCCATGTGCTTTCTTGGACAATATAATCAATAGCGATTTCCTGGACTAACTTGGCAGGGTCAAAAACATTCCAATACTGCCTATAAAATTGAGTCATATCTCCCATCGCCTTCATTAAATGGGCCATTTCTTGGACCTTCTTAGTCAAATAGACAATATTCTGCACCACCATGGCATTATTCGCAAAGCAATTAATATCCCTCACAATGTTCAAACCAGCCTCCTCAAGGGCCATTGTGGTCCAAAAACTTACAGCACCCCTCCAGTCTTATCAATCAATCATTGGGCATGTTTCCTCAGTCACCACCATCACTAAAACCATCAGTTATGTTACCTCCAAATGATTCACCTTCCTTACGTCCTCAGCTACACACACAGCCAAATCAAAATCCAAATAATAGGTTTGTGTAGCTTCTATAAATCTTTAACACTTCTGATTATTTTCCTTGCTCCTTAGAATGTAATGAGCTTCGCTTAAGATCTGGGTAGACCATTTTTCCAAAGGACCCCCCAAGCAACTCAGAGCAATAAGAAGACGAAAATTGTGCCAAAGAGCAGCCGCAGTTAGAAAAACCCCCCTTCGGCCATGACTATCATTGAAACACAATCACTTGGTAAACTCACTAGGAATCAAGAACCCAGTAAAGTTAGAGATGTTTCTCCTCCTTTTCTAGAGATATTGGACATATTAAAACCATAAATATCTTGAATTTGATCTTGTAGTGGAATTAAAAAACATGTGTGTTGTTGTGGATTAGTCGCACGGGTGTACGAAATCGCACAAGCTTAGGGAGTGTGGTCTACTCTCTAAACTATTGGTAACAGGCAGAAAGTGGGGGGAGATAAAAAGCATAAAACTTAATGGAAATAGTATGTTGAAGTATGCTCTAGTTAAACTAAAACTAAAACTAAAAAAACACAAATATATAGAAGCTATATAGAGAGTTCCAAATGATAATAATGCAAATGATGGCTCGATGGCCTCTTCTTATTAAACGTTCGAAATGGAGAAGAAATTTTACCCACTTGCCAAAGGGCCCCTAGGAAATGGCTCTAGGTCCCGATGCAAGGATGTTGCCTTCCAAGCTCTGCCTCTAATGCAGTCTCACTCTCTCTCTCTGCTATGGTGGACTAAGATGTTGGGTGGCCAACTATCGAGTCCTCTTTAGCTCCAGTTCCGGGTGACACACAATGCTGGTGTTTCTTGGGTAACTTTGGCCAGCATAACACTGTGATCACCATTTCTTCATCTCTTGGTGGGTTTATATAGGTGAGCTTCAAATCCTCCTTCCCTCCCTTGGTACATGATGGATGGTGACCCAAGGGAGAGGTGTGATTCCATTGTGTGCTCAAATATTCTTTTGTGTGCTCACATAATGTCTAAGGAGGCGTTGGTGGTTGTCCTTAGGTGGCTTTCACATAAGGAGTAATTGTCCTTTGCTTGTTGTGGTCCCGAAAAGTGACTTTTTTCCATTTCTATGAATGTGTGCTTATCGGGAAAAAAGGCGCGCAGAAGGTGCTCTTCTCGAAGGATAAAGCGTGCATTTGAGCATTTATGACTAGTTCAAATCTGATTTTCTCAAAACCTTAGAGATTTTAAATACTTCTTGATTCCATAATGTATTCCTGTCCTATAAATCCTTGGGCTCGACATTAATTGATGTCGTCTTCTGTTGTATGATTTTCCAGTGTTAACAGTTGCCCCCTAATGTGTGAGGCCTATAAAGAACTGTATAGCCAAAATACATTATAGTTTCTTTTCTGTATCGTACGCAGAGAGAGAGAGAGAGAGGTCTGCGTGTATTTTGGAATTCACAACATCTTGCACCTTTTCCGAGATAACCAAGACCTAAGGGACCCCCTGCAGGCAGACAAAATATACAACATATTTAAAAAAATTCAATGAGGTGGGCATGTCCCATGCTCGTGATGTTATGACTAGTTAAACAAAATTGATAGATACATGTGCTATTTGTGCCACTACTGTGGTAGTGATGCTGGTGGTTGTTGACGACGACTGATGACGCCCTCAGGGGTGTTTTTTCTTTGACGATAGGTGGAATGTGGTACCTATATGCGTAGTCTTGGTATGGCATATCATTGCGCAATGTATGCATATGAGTTGGCTGGGATTTTCCCGTGTAAGCATTTTTTTATCGAAGACGCTTATGGAGGCATGGGTCTTCAACAAATCTGATCAAAGTGCAATAGTTGTAAGGTACGATACCATAGTGACATTAAAGCTTTTTCTGTGGTCAAATGTCAAGAGGATCTATGACATCTGTGGACAATGATGTCTCCCACAATGCCACCCGAGGATACCCCTTTGCATGGGGAGGGATTATCCAAGGTACCACTTCCTTTTTGGAAAAGAGGTGTTGAGGTCGACAAAAAGGAAGCCTTCATCGAACCATGAGTCACCGACCTGAGGGGTCGGGGATCGAGATATGATGGGTTTAACATAGGCATGTTGGTGAGCAGTGATTGAAAATGGATGATGGGGATTCAGTGGCCCGAGGTTGAAGTATACTTAGCAGCAGGGCTACAGTCATAGTTATTTCTGGAGGAAAATCCCTGAAGTCAGTAGGACTTCCAGGGCGGGGGTGAACCGGCTATGAATGTCGTGATGATGCGTGGGGGTAAAATACTTCGACCAAGGGAAATGGGGGACTGCTGCCATGGGGGAAAAGATGAAATATGAGGGTGAAGTGGCGAGGGGCATCATTTACGGTCTTTGTACACTTACCAAAAGAATAAAATAATGGGGTTTGGTTTGTAAAAAACACAGAGACGGGTACCCCAAAACATGAAATAAGGTTGCTCACTGAAGGTTTGAGGACAGTGTTTTGCTGGGGGTAGGGGTCCCATTGGTTGGTCTCATTTGCGGGGTTGATGAAGCGGAAGATGTCGCAGATGGGATTATGCTGATGGAGGTATGGCGGGCCAAATGCGGTGCGCAGAGGTTCGCTTTCAATTTGCCTGTACAACATGATCATCCGCGAAGGGGGTTGAGTTTTAATGGTCAACTTGACCTTATGCATGATATATGGATGGGCATGAGGTGCTTCCTGGACTAAAATGGTATGGCCATGGCGTCACTTGTGGGGTGATGTATGGTTTACTTTGGATGACGATCGCCATGGGGGGGAGGCTCTACTGACCAATGCGGGCGTTTATCATATGTAGGGTGAGGTGATGATAAATGTGGTCGGGTATGAGGACCCTATGGTTTATTTCTAATGGAGAAATGATGTCAGGATATGCAAAGCTCTCTGGGACTCTATCATGCTGAGGGTAGAATGATACCTGCTCCGGGCCTTTCAGTGAATGGTACTGTGAATAGTTTGTAGGTTCTTCCTGCAAAAACAACTACCTCAAGTGAAAGAATCTTCTTTTCATCCAATATTATTGAAAAACATGAACTTTAGAAAGGAATATGGGAGGGTGCATACTTGCCGATGCTAAAAAATATTTTTTCAGGAGTGCGAATGTGTGGCATCGCCTCTCTTTGTTATGGAGTGCTAATCACCGTGCTACTTTCGGACTAGTGACCAGATACTTTAAGCTCTAATTTTTTCATGGGAGTTGTTACTTGGGTCCTAATTTTGATTTCAGTTGGGGTTGCCCCCATACTGAGATCAGGGGGGCAGTTGTTGGTTACTGCCCCCTGTCTAGGATCTCCCTTTTGTTTGTTCCTCGGCTTTTTTTTGCAGCATTTGGAGGATTGTCATAATTCTCCTGGTTTTATGGTTTGTGATGAGCCTAGGAATGGTTGCACTAGATTGATCAGCGCGTTACGTTGTGCCATTGGTGCATTATGTGTGGGGAATGGAGGATATCGGTTCCCTTGTCCTTGGTTGGTATATGAGTGCAGGGGTGACTTTCATGATAGCTAGGTTGTGATACGTTCTAAGTAGAATCGTATGAGTATCCAGGGTATTGATTAATGCTGCCTAGGTGTCCTTGGGCCAAAGACCCGATCGAACCTTATGCAGAATCGACATGCATGGTGCTACTGCTGCCTAGGTGATCTTGGGAAAAATACCTAATCAAGCCGTCTACAGAATTGATGCGCATGGTACTACTGCTACCTAGGTGATCTAGGGTCAAAGACTTGATCAATCCATCTGCAGAATCTACCTACCTGGTAACTCCCTGAGTACCATGGGTGTTACTGCTTCCTAGGAATATCTTGGGTCAAAGAATCGATCAAACCGTCTGCAGAATTGACGCGCATGGTCACTCCCCGAATACAGATTACTACTACCTAGGTGACCTTGGGTCAAAGACTCGATCAAACCGTCTACAGTAATCGATGCGCGTGATAACTCAAGAGCATGAGGCAACCAGGTTCCCCTGTCCCTGGTTGGCGTATGGTGGCTTGGGGGGAGGAGGGACAAATGGTTGTCTTTCTGGTAACTGTTGCTCCTCCTGTAAGTATAGGATGGTACGAGGTTTGTCGTTGACAGACTGGATGGAGGGGTCCTCTTAGTAGGATCGCTTGACCGCATGTAAGGCATCCCTATACCATGGTATTTCTGGACAATGGTGGGTATAGTGCCCATCGGTTTCACAGATAGCGCATGTGTGATTGGTACGCAGCGGTTTGCTTGTGATTTTGGTGGCAAGTTCCTTTTTATGGGAATGGTCTTTCGAGGTGCCTGTCTCGTAGCCGAGGAGTGGTTTTAATTCATCCAACTCCAGACATATGTGGGTAGGGTGTCCTGTGACATCACATATAGCGCAGGCTGATGACTCCCTTTGCACGGTGGGGGTCACCGCTTTCTTTCCTTTCTTGGTGATTTTCTTGGTCGTGGTCACTGGTTTCACAATGGGTATATCCCTTGCGGGGGCGGTTTCGACCACTGCTTGGGTAGGTTAGGGCTCCTCGGGACCGGGAGGTTTTAACCCAAATGCAGTAACGTTGGTAGCTGTTGTTCCTGAAGGGGGAACTAGGTACCACACTGGGAATGCCAATGATATGTTGGGTAATACCAGTGTTTCCAAAACCTGATGGGAGGTGAAGCCAGGAGGTGGGTAGAGGAAAGGAGGTTGGGAGGCGGCGTAGACTAGGGAGGTTATCGCGGCTGATGCCTTGATGTCGTTACTGCTTGAGTCCGTGTCCTGACTAACCTCGATGCTTGATGTGGACATCATGCATACCAAGGCCCCTGTGGCATCGGGTGATACCTCAAGGATAATGGGAGGATCTCCTAGGAATGACCCTAGGACAGACGACGGTTTGAATTGGCCAGGGCCATATTCTTGATACTGTGAAAGACCATCTGTGGTTGTATCTACATAGGATAGAACCATATCTGTGTTGGTCAAGGGACACTTTTCACTGTGCGTCAGCTGGTCTACTGTGATGATTCAATCCTCGTGGGGGAACATCATGATGCGGAAGATGGAGGGTGCTATGGCAGATATGGCATACATGTAACTATGCCCAAGGAGTATATTGTAATCCAAGTGAGCGTCCAATACTTCAATGTCTATGTGGACCGTCTTGCCGTCTAAACAGACCGGTACATTTTGGAAGAGACCAACGGGGGTCGAGGAACGATTGTCGTATGCTCTGAGTGTGATGACGGAAGGTTTGAGTTCAAGGGCTCCTAACTTCTGCCATACATTATTTGACATGATGCATGTGGATGCACCCTTGTCAATGACACGTCGGTGAATAGTGATATTCTGTACCGATACTAGTATCTGAAAGGTGACCATGGCAGGAATCCTAGGGGTGGCTTTGTCTAAGTCAAAAGCCATCATGCACGTGTCGGCAAGGTCGACAACGCCTAATGCGGAAAGTAGGGCTTTCTGTTGTTTTGGGCACGACTGCAGTACTTATAATGCGGACATAGCAGTAGGGGATTGAGCTAAATCGTCTACGATGCTATAATTGTGAGCCACTTTAGAGTAATTACCTGTTCTCCTATTAGGCCCTTTTACAATTTTTGGCAATGGTTCCAAAGGAATCTTTGGAATGGTTAAAGGTGCAGTCGGGACGCTCGTACTAGCCCCTGACGTTCTAGTGTCTGGTGGGGTGTCGTAGCTACGATTCCAAGTTTGGAAAAAAATTTCTTCCCCAGCCATGTAAATTTCATGGTTGTTTTTCCCGGAATCATCGAGGTTTTGCTGCTGAGTGCTGACCGTTCTTTGATGGGGGAAGGGTTCTTGCATAACCGCAGTTGTCTGGGAAGATCCTCCTTGTCCTCGGTTACTCTGAAGCTTTTTAAGCTCAGGGAGTTCTGGATAGTGGTGAGTATAGTGCTTGTACTCACCACATATTGAACAAGAATGGTTTTTTCGTAGAGGTGGCCTTTTTCCTTGCCTTTGGGCATTGCTTGGCTCCTGGTTCTGATTCCAGTTGGAGTTACCTCCAACCTGGGATCGTGGTGGGCGCTGTTGGTTGCTGCCCCCCCTGTCTAGGGTTCCCTTTGGGATTGCTTTTTATCTTTTTCTTAACCACGTTAGGAGGGTAATTCTCCTGATCATACTAGTGTGGTTGATTTTGGGACGGCTGCACAAAGTTCACCTGTGCATTGTTTTGAGTAGGTAGGTTGTG
The DNA here is from genome assembly GCA_034641835.2 of Pinus albicaulis. Lineage (NCBI taxonomy): Eukaryota > Viridiplantae > Streptophyta > Pinopsida > Pinales > Pinaceae > Pinus > Pinus albicaulis. The sequence continues at coordinate 665,776,119 of CM076569.1, read as the reverse complement.
TGCTTGGGACTGAGCATATTGTTGTCCCCTGTTTGCACCTGGTCGTTGGGGGGGAGTTCTTCCATCAGTTTTTCTTCCTTCGTACTGGGTCCCCCCAGCCGGAGGATAAGGTCCTCCTTGGTGATATGCTGGTGCCCTATTAGTCAAATTTTGCTGCTACATATGATGACTTTGAAATCCATAATGAGACATGTTCTGGGTAGACCCATGTGTGTAACCAGGATTCTGACTACTGTTGCCTAGGTACCCTTGGGTCATTAAACCAATAAGTCCGTCTGCAGAGTTAGACGCGCCTGGAAATTCTTGATAAGATTGCAAGTGCGGGGCGTTCGGCAGGATATTGTACATGTATCCTGACTGCGTGTAGGTCAGTTCAAGTTGCTGGGCTTTACTGATTGCATCCTCTTCGGATGTGGAGTTACGTTGTGCAACATCCTTTGAAATCTCTGCCTTCAGAGTTTTCAAGAATAAATCTAAATGGACTCGATCGTCGAGTTTTTCTTTGCATAAACTGTGACGCTGCCTCCACTCATGGAGATGCTCTGAAATATAGGTAGAGGGGGATTGTCTGAAATGAGTCAGTAAATCCATTCCTGAATCGTGGTGAATGGGCAACTGAAAGTATGTGAGGAACGTGGTAGCGAGGGTGCTAAAGGTTTCGTGTGAAGCAGAAGGTTGCTCCACGTACCATTTCGCGGCCACTCCCATAAGAGTACGTTGAAATAGCCTCAACCAAATAGTATCGTCTATGATGTTATTCGATGAGCACCATAGGTGAAAGGTCATTATATGATTTCCTGGGTCTTCTGCTTGCTTGACTTCAAACTTTGGTATGTCCGAAGGGAGCTTCGTGGGCATGGGAGGCCAATTGGGGTCTTGTGCGATGGGGTCATTGGTGAGCTTGGTCAAATTTGGTAGATTCAAAACCGCTAAGAAGGGTGACTGGGAGGTTGATGCCATGGCAACGTGTGAAGACACGAAGTTCTGGTTAGAATGAGGGTTAGTCTGTGACATACCCTGTTGTGAATTCAGCTGGCTTCCCATATGGGATGCGCTCCTCTACCCCCCAGGGGATGAGGGGGGAGTGGTGTGTGGTGTGGTGTCGGTTGACCGATTAGGGTTCCCAACTAAGTTTGCTCCAAGAAAGGAGGAACCAACTACTGTGGCAATGTTCCGTCTTTGACGCCTAAACGACGAAAGACCTGGAACCCATCCCCGAAATGGGGGGAGGTCTAAAAGACGCTTGGATCGACGAGGTTCCGTTCGAACTGTTTGAGTGTCGACCAGGTTAGGTTTTGGAAAAATTATGAGGGGATCGAGTCTGTGATCACGACAAATTTATGGCCACATACATAAAACAAAGTGAAAATGAAATGAATTTTCCCTTTAACTTAATCTATGTGATCAATCAAGAAAAAAAATGGTTTTGTTTATTTGCACGTGATACTCAAAATCCTAGAAGACCTATTACGTCCTCACACACTCAAAAGTAACTAGGCCTTGAGAGGATTTCTTGCGAGTGCTGGCACAATGTCCCGTAAGAGCTGGCGACGCCCCCAGTTAGTGGAAGAGAATCAAGCAAGGTAAGGGTAGAGGGTTTGGCACTTGCCTGCATCGTCACCTATAGCGTAAAGGATGCCCTATTTTTAGCCACCAAGAACCACCGTCCCATGTGAGCATTCGATTCTTGGGCTTCTTGGTAGTCAGCTAACAGTACTGAGCATCATCCGGGTCAGGTAACCCCAACTGATACCGCACGCATTGCGCCTAAGCCTAACCCCCTCTGAATCGGGTCTTTGACGCGCTCTGGTTTTCTTTTCCGTGGACTGATAGATGGATTATAAAGCTCCCTAAATACACAACTTCTATGTTTCAATGTGAAGTGTGATCAAGGCAGCTTATTGGATTCCTACCCCCTTGATCCTAACTTAATCTATAAATTCTCGTGTGGACCCTGTGGGGAGAATTTAGTGAGTTGGTTTAAGTTATTTTTAGGTGGCTTTCTTTTCTTAGTGGGTGAATGTGTGTGGGCATATGGTGAACAATCTCATAATTTGAATATATGGATATCGGTGATCCTTTACAAAATTCCCCTAGTTAAATTATGGGACATTGTTCCTTGCTCAAATGGAAATCATTTGCGGATAATGGGCCGCTTCCAAATCTTCCTAGTTAGTCTATGTGAGTGAATAAAGGGAGATGGCGAATCATGAATGTAGGGCATTCATATGCTTGTCTAGGGTCACCAAATGGTGCAAAGACAACAGAGATTACTTTCTCTAATTGGCGAGTCAATCCTAGTCCCGCAATTTCCTAAATGCAAAAATTGAATTTAAACTAAACAATTTCTACACTATCTTATGCATGTGTGGTCATGAGCCACTTACTTGGACTAGTTAAACTATGTGTGCATACCAGAATTTGCAAAAAACATAAATTGTTCAAAAAGCAATGGTTAATTCGCCCCCTACTTAAACTATGTGAACACTTTTTGCAAAAACCAACTTAAATGAAAACTAACTAAATGCCTACAGAAAGTAGCAAAAAATGAGTTCTCAGAAGCTCTGGGGTATCAACACAAGTGTTGGCAGATACATTAGGGGATTCCCAACACACTTACAAGCAGAAAAAATGCAGAAAATAGGGAGAAAAAATCTCTCTACAATTTGCGTGCAAAAGCCCTTGACAGGTGCGCCTTCCTGCGCGCGGGTCAGTCCTGAACGCTCGCAATGCGCCTCTGTGAGGAAAAAATGAGCGCAAAAATCCTGCAAGTAAAAAGATTAGGAGCTGCCTTCTTTAGTCTATCACCTCAGTGAGTCTAGGGACTGGAAGATGGGTCAGAGGACTGTCAGCTCCACTCCAACATAGACACAGGGTCTCCTGGAAAAGATGGCACATCCACATAAACCTGAAACACGTCAGTGGAGTCGCCAATCCTGTTGTTGTGGATTAGTCGCATGGGTGTACGAAATCGCACAAGCTTAGGGAGTGTGGTCTACTCTCTAAAATATTGGTAATAGGCAGAAAGTGGGGGGAGCTCAAAATCATAAAACTTAATGGAAATAGTATGCTGAAGTATGCTCTGGTTAAACTAAAACTAAAAAAACACAAATATACAGAAGCTATATAGAGAGTTCCAAATGATAATAATGCAAATGATGGCTCGATGGCCTCTTCTTATTAAACGTTCGAAATGGAGAAGAAATTTTACCCACTTGCCAAAAGGCCCCTAGGCAATGGCTCTAGGTCCCGATGCAAGGATGTTGCCTTCCAAGCTCTACCTCTGATGCAGTCTCACTCTCTCTCTCTAATGTGGTGGACTAAGATGTTGGGTGGCCATTTATCGAGTCCTCTTTAGCTCCAGCTCCGGGTCACACACAATGTTGGTGTTTCTTGGGAAAATTTGGCCAGAATAACATTGTGATCACCATTTCTTCATCTCTTGGTAGGTTTATATAGGTGAGCTTCAAATCCTCCTTCCCTCCCTTGGTACATGATGGATGGTGACCCAAGGGAGAGGTGTGATTCCATTGTGTGCTCAAATATTCTTTTGTGTGCTCACATAATGTCTAAGGAGGTGTTGGTGGCTGTCCTTAGGCGGCTTTCACATAAGGAGTAACTCTCCTTTGCTTGTTGTGGTCTCGGAAAGTGACTTTTTTCCATTTCCAGGAATGCACGCTTATCGGGAAAAAAGGCGCGCAGAAGGCGCTCTTCTCAAAGGATAAAGCGCGCATTTGAGCATTTATGACTAGTTCAAATATGATTTCTAAAAACCTTAGAGATTTTAAATACTTCTTGATTCCATAATGTATTCTTGTCTTGTAAATCCTTGGGCTCGACATTAATTGATGTCGTCTTCTACTGTATGATTTTCCAGTTTTAACAATGTGTATTAAAATTCCTCTTCTCCAAGATATTATAGACATGCCTATTTACACTAAAACTATCAAATTTTTATGTGTCAAGAAACCTTGAAGAAAACCAAAAGAACCTCCGACAGTCCATGTCATTGGGAAAATTTCTAACCTTATTTTAGGAAGGCAGATACCCACTAAATTCGATGACCCCATAAACCTCGTGTTCACCATCCAAATTCAATGCCTCAACTTTCCAAATACTTTAGTGGACTTAAGAGTTGTTATAAACATCATAACTCTTGAAACATGTGCCCTCCTTGGCATAAACACATTAAAACTAATGCAAACTATGTTGGAGTTATCTTATATGTTCGTGATAAAGCCAGAAGGAACCCTATATGATATTATCGTTTCAATGGATTCATGAGAGTATCTTGTATATTTTTGTGCTCTTAATCCTAAAAATAAACTAGAAGGACACCATCTTATAATGGGAAGACCTTGGCTTGTCACTGTTAATGCATACATTGGGTGTCAAACTAGTAGCATGACTATTGCCAAACGAACCACCATTAAGAACCTTATTCTAAATCCACCTACTAAACCCAACATAACATCTGACAATCTTAAGTGGCTTCCTCCTAAGTATGAAGAAGGTATATTATGTTCCACTCTTACTATGGACAAAGGCTCTTACTTTAAAGAGACAGACTAAGGATTACATAATAAATAGTTTTATCAGTTAGCCCTCCACTGTAGGACATCCAACATGTCAAATGTTGAAATTCATACTCGATAATGAACACCAAGGTGATCCAATGGAAAATTAAAACAATGATCACATACCCACAACATTAGTCTATAACAATATTCTTGTTGAGGTTGAACCAGGAAAAATGTTGAATATCAATGTCAGTATTGATAACCTTCAACATGATAAACTGATACAAGTCCTTCAAAAATATAAAAAAGTGTTTTGCTAGGTTTATGCAAACAAGAAAGGCATCAATCCACAGTTATGTATGCATCGCATTTACATTGAAAAATATTCCCATGTTATCTGTCAACCACAAAGGAGGTTGAGTCCACATCTTAGGGACATAGTCAAACAAGAACTCCAAAAACTTCTTGATGTCAACTTCATAGATCCTATATCTGACAACCATTGGGTTTCACCATTGGTTGTAGTCCCTAAAAAATGGAAAATGGAGGATTTGTGTAGATTATAGGGAATGAAATAATGCCACACAAAAATACCATTTTCCTCTTATGTTTGTAGATATGGTCTTTGATACCCTTGTTGGGAAGAAATAATTTTCATTCCTAGATGGATTGTTGACTACAATCAGATTCAAATTACTCCATAGGATCAAGATAACCATCCATGAACAAGTATACTAACCTCCACATTTTTTGTAGGGATATTTTCCCATGTATCTTGCATCCAATCCTCAAGGGTTTCCGCTTTATAGAACTGTCCCTTAACTCTTCCAACCAACATATGTTTGTTTGTCCCCATGGCCTCGTCCTTCTGAATGTCATCTCCCAAAACCAGGTTGTGGTCTTCAACCTGTTGCTTGATACACTGCCATGTCTTCTATTTTTTCTGATATTTCCATTCAGATTTGTTCAACCCTACTGCACGATCAACCCTTCCTGACTTAGGCTGAGATTTAGGAGAAATTTGATCCGCGCCATTTGATGGAATTTCAGGATCCTACAATGAAATATGTAGACCACCATTTCCAACATATGGCCTTATTATTATGCGGAAATCGACTGTATATATAACTTTTGCTTGACACCCACCCTCTATTACCACAATTGAGGAGAAATTTGGGTCGAATACTCTAATTTCACCTTGTTCTTGCCAACACTCTGAAGCATTCTGCACAATGATTTGCAACATCATTCCACTGAAACCCCCATTTGGGTGAATATTTTCGCCTGTGTTGAGAGCCCTGAAGGACTTGCCCAATCGAAAAAACCACCCAGCTCCTTTAGCAGAAATCCTTGGAAATAGAAGGGGTTCTTGACTCAGAACCACCGAACTTAGAGAATTTCCAGCCAATAATGTAGAAAAACCATTATTTGAAGGTTGTCACGAGCTATAGTTAGAGAAACCAACATTTTGATCAAAGAGCGTGCAACTGATGACAAAATATTCTAACCCCCCCATCATCCCAATATTTTCAGTTGCAAATCTAGGGACTCCCAACACCAGATTGGGGAAAACCTCCTCAGTAGCAAAAGAAAGGTTTTGTACAATAATACTTACCCGTCAAGCCCTAGGGTCAAGAGAGTTTGCTAGGTTTTTGTTGCCGCCTGTCACTCTAGATCCGCAAAAATGACCATCCAGCTCCAACTGTCCACTTTAATCAATTCTAGGTGTATTTTCTACCTCCATCCCGACTTCTAAAGATGACATTTTCCTTACCAGAGTGTCAGTTGTAATTCTAGCCATTTCTAGGCTTTGAGGTGTGGATTCTAGACCCCATACTGCAAGAATATCTATTGGATCCTGGTTTAGATCTAGTAATCCATCCATTCCATCAGTAAAGTGCCTATCCATCATGGTGAAACCCTAGACAGGGTAAAAAGAACATGTCATTATGTAATGGTCTTCTCTAACTCCGTCGTGAGCATACACAAGACTTCAACCAAAAGAAACCCTAGACATAAATGAGCGGTCAGTTGTCGCTTATCTTTTTTGCATGCACACTACAAATCTCGACCACATCATGTTCATATATTGTGATTTTTTTATTTAAATATCTATCTCTTATTTTATTATTTCAACTATTATTTTATTATTTTTCCTTAGGAGGCCACTTTTAAGCTAAAAAATCTTCTAATGGTGATTTTCAGAAGGAACTTTATCAAGAACCATTATTTATTACCTTGTTTTTAGGGTTGGGGCATCATTGGGATGTGTTGGTTAATGTCGTATTTGTATGCATAGCTAGATAAATTTGAGGGTTGGGATGCCCATATTATTTTGGAGGGGCAAGTGCATGAAGCAAAACAACAGGCACAACATAATTCTTTGGCCCTTGAAAAGGGACTCTCACTGATCAAGTATATACTTATTTATTAAGTTCCACTAGATTATATTCATGGAGTTCTAGATATATTAGAGTTCTTCCCTATTTATTGACTTGAGGAATTGGGGTTGATATATAGAATGTGTCATGAAGGGCCCATACCTAGGATTTGTCACTGGTACGGAGGATGGTGGTGCTTTCACTGCTGCTACAAGTTGTGTCTAACTCCAGACTCACGATTTTTGATCTTGACAGCTACAATTGAGATATTAGGAGCCCATACGTCTTGATCAATATCCACGGAGCCATAGTGGATTCCCCATATGATGCAATGATAGATATTTTTCAACCAACTTGAGAAATAAAGAAGAAATAGAAAGATTGTCACATCCAACGAATAATCCATGCATCTTTCCTCTCAGTGCATGTGTTGGATGATAGAGGGGTTGAGAAGAGTAGGAAGTGGTAGAAGTGTTAACCCATGACAACATGAAACCCTTGCATCCATTTTTGAATTGGAACACCTTGTGTTATCCAATGTGCCTCATAATTGTTCACATTCCAGCAATTATTTACTAAGATACAAATCCACAATGCATGACATCCCTTCTAGTTATATATCCATTTCAAAATCTGGAGCCCATACCTCCACCAGCATATGCCAATTAAAGGTATTAAGTGAACAAATAAATTTGCAGAAAACGTTTCCAAACACATGTTATTGTCACTAAGCCAAACAACTACAACAACTACTAAACATGGATACTTTTTAATTTAACATATGTAAAGTAAGTGTGTTGAAAAAAAATTATTCCCCATCTAGCCAAGGAAGTTGTTTCCATATTTTACATGGACCTATCGCCCTACAACTACTTGGTTGTTTCTAGAGTAATTTGCTTCAAGTGGAACATGGAGCAGCTTTACCAGAGAAAATGACAGCGAAAATTATAACGGAAATGTGGAAGGTTGGGAACATGCATGTCGATGTTATGTCAACGTGGAAAAGTGGTCGGAGGATGGGCCCATGCAGTGGTATACTTTTACATGTGTGGTATGTACCATGTATCCAACTTTTCTAGTGTCACTTAAAATTTTAATTTGTTTAAAAAGACACCTAAAATTTGTTTAAATAGCAATCAAAACGTTGCTAATTTATGAGCCAAGTGTAATCATCATATCTTTGCATTTTACTGGATAGTCCAAGGTTAAAAAACACCTCTGCGATAAGTTGTCGGTACATTATGCTAATGGCAGTTAAAAATACCTCTACGATAAGTTGTTGGTACATTATGCTAATGGCCAATGGTAAAGGATTAATACGCCAGTTTTGTTTACTATGAGTTGTTTAATAAACTTATATTATATACTACTCTTGCATATCTAGGTTACTTTTATTGCATATAGTTGAGAGCACCAACAACTCTGTTTCTTTCCACTTTTCTTCAGGTGAATCAACTCCTAGGGTGTGATAGGTGGTGTGCATAGTGCTTGGTACATGTTCACTATGGCATTACAACATGCATAGAGTAGTCAAACAGGGCCACCCTAGAAGTGGGGCAAAATCCTATGTCTCCTATGTCCAGGTCCATGGAAAAACCAAATCCCATCCATATTATTGGCCTGTGACCTCACATAACATGGAGAAGTGATCCCTATAAGGAAATCACAAGGAAGAGGCGTGAATGTTTAAGGGGAAGGCCAAGCTATTCAAGCACGGGCCGGAAGGACGCCCCGCAGTCAAAAGAACAATTCAAGAGTTGGACCAATAGACACGTTCAGAACATTGCACATGATAGGTCAGGGTCGAGTCGAGCTTATTTTTTGAACCCTTAGTTAAACTGAGAGGGGGGGGGGGGTGAATCAGTTTAATACATTCGTGGAATTTTAAACTTTCCTTTAAACTTATTTACACCTTCATTTCATGATCAACTTATTATATAATGACACAGCAATCTTAATATGTGAGAAACAAGTATTAAGCAGAATAAATATGGAACATCAACAGTACATAATCATCATGTACATGGACAAAAAATATAAGTGGAAACCCATAAGGGAGAAAACCACATCTTATTATTGTTGTGATGCAAAGGCAAGCTCCAACTCCCTTTCACCACTGATTTTATGTAGGCTCCAACCTACAGGAGGCTACTACCTCAAATTCTGCAAGCTACAACTTGCAAGGAAGCTGCAACTCCCATATGTTTTCTACAAGTTAGAACCCACATGAGGCTCCTACCTCAACCAGATACAACTGGACATCTATTAAGCTACAACTTGAAACAGAAGCACCAACTCCCATGTATTTTCTATAGGCTACAACCCACAGGAGGTTCCTACCTCAACCAACTACAACTGGACATCTATTAAGCTACAACTTGATACGGAAGAACCAACTTCCCCGTGTATTTTCTATAGGCTACAACCCACAGGAGGCTCCTACCTCAACCAGCTACAACTGGACATCTATCAAGCTACAGCTTTATATGGAAGCACCAACTTCCTCACTCTACAATAAAATCATATGTTGATTTACTTGTATATCAGCTTTGGTTTTATCCTTCTTCGACACTATTGCCCTTTTAGCATTCAAATCTGTTTCATATCAGCTATGGATCTTCACGGCATCTTTATCTGCTCTCTCTCATTCTTCTACTCTATAACATTCTGCAGCTCTCTTACATTCTTCTGCTCTTTCCAATTATGCAGCTTGCTAACCTCTTCTGCACTCTTCAAATCTATTGCACCCTTTCTCTATCTTCCTCTATATTTCGTAACCTTCTGCACATGGATATTACCTGTTTTATACACATACCTTCATGATTGTTTGCATTATCTATGGGAATAAGAAGTGAGTAGACATGACTCTTTCCTTTCCCCACTCATTTCTTCACTCAACATATTCCGAATTTTATAACAATATATGCAATCATTACACTAGTAGAAAATTGCTAATTAATTACTAAAAAAACGACTAAAATGTTCATATAAACGACTATTTTTTGGTCGGTGACCAATAGTAGCTAATTTACAGTATCTTATAACGTGACCAAATTTTAGTCATTTTTATCTTAGTCATTAATTGATTATCTCAATTTTGTTGTCTAGTAGTATATTTGGTCATTAATTTAGTCAATGATTTGGTCATTAATTTAATCATTGATTTGGTCATTGATTTAATCATTTATTTAGTCATTAATTGTGGCAAGTAATGACCAAATATACAAAAAAATATATTACTATAGGATCACCTGTTAAAACCAATTAATAACCAAAGAAATATTACCAAAATGTTGGTTGTGTTATAAGATACTGTAAATTAGCTACTAATAGTCATATATATGAAAATTTTGGTCATCGTTTGAAACCAATTAATTACCAAAAAAATATGACTAAATTTTGATCGTGTTATAAGATACTATAAATTAGCTACTAATACTCATATATATGCAAATTTTGGTCATCGTTTGAAACCAATTAATGACAAAAGAAATATGACTAAATTTTGGTCATGTTATAAGATACTGTAAATTAGCTACTAATAGTCGTATATATGCAAAATTTAGTCATCATTTGTAATCACAAATTTATCATTTGCAGTAGTCATTTATCTTTTTTTGGTAGTTTCATATTCATTATATAAACGACTAATTTAGTAAGTTATATTCATTTCATTTACTTTCATTAATAATCATTATAAATGACCAATTTAGTAGTATATTCATTTTATTTGTGTTCATCATTAATCAATATAAACTACTAATTTAGTAGTTTTAAATTGATTTTGTGTTCATTATTAATCAACATAAATTAATTTGTAGGATTTAAAAAATGTCATACAATGTGCATGTTCATCTAATATGAAAATACAAAGTTGCATATGTTAATTACAATACTAAACAAAATCAAGTGCAACTATAAATAATTTCAACAGCATAAATTATATTATATGAAATGTTAAAGTATTAAAATGAGTTTCCAACTTAATATTAGTTGGACTACAATTTACACATGAAATGATGTTTCATCACTTCAAAACATTATCGTTGTGTTGTCAAGGCATTACAGGTGAATTCACCAACTTAGAAGACTTGATCATTAGCCTTTATATGTGTGTCTTATGCAAGATATTGTCTCTCACCAGACTAGTACTTCTCTCTCTTTTTGCATTTTTCGCTCCAATGTTATTGCTCTCCTCTTTTTTCAATTCTTGCTTCTTACCATCAATACTGATTTCATTTTCTGAAAACAAAAGAAGATACGATGCAGAGTGTAAGACATGAAAGACAATGAACACTAGAATATAAAGTAAATTAGACTATAAATAGTTTATACGACATATACCTCAACATCAACAATGTCAAAGCCATTTTTCCCCATTCAAGTAAGAAACTCAAACAAATTTTATTCAGTGGGGAGAGAGTGGCCACTATAATGTGGCGAGATGAAATGTATAAAAAAAGCAAATAAAATGTCATCATGTATAGAAAAGAACACCTTAGTAACTTAGTATTCAACTTTCAGGGAAAGCTTAGGAACAATCATGTCAACTAATTCTATGGCTCAGGTGATCTCTAACAACAAATGAATCATATCAAAGACGTGTTAGGCATTGTCTCCCTATCCTTTTTCCAATCACATTTCCTGTAACCTGCCCACAACATAGTCAAGTAACAATAAAAAAAAGACATTGACATTTGTTTTTATCTTTTATCTATAAAATTTGAATCTGATTTGTTTCATGAACATATTACTTCATATTTAAATCCTTCCTGACATATGAGAGAGTATCAACCAAGTAGTACATCAGAAAAATCGACCTCAATGAGGTCTCAAGCAATTTCTATAATATCAATATTTTTCTTATTGTGATATCTTGGTTAGAAAAAAGAACATATCTGCAAAATAAAAATTCTTATAGTACTTATGTTCAAACTTTGTATATGGTGTATTCCTAAGCATCTTTTTAAGATGTTCCTCCGCCTTTACCAAAGTGAACTGTAGCTTGGTTAAACTATGTATCATTTCATTCAACATCAATTTTTGCAAGATAAATGTCACACACTATTCTTTCCCATTTCTCAACATGCTACATACGATAAATTGAAAGTCACATAAAACCAAGAGCAAACCCTTTTCTAACCAAAACAAACAAACAAATAGTGTCTAATAAAACTTCATTATAATATTAGCAAATGCAAAGAGAGCGGACCATTTTTTTTTGTTTGACTTTGCCTATTTTTGTTATGAAAGTGCTCGAGCTTGAGGAACCAACAAATGTGAGGGAAGTTGTAAATGTGAAACTAATTATGTTGACCTAATTTGTAGACTTCTTCAAAATGATGTGAATGATGTGAATTTCGGATGTGCAAAAAATCATAATAAGAAATGGCATGTACTCTAATAAATTGCATTGCAATGACTACCATGGGCCTCCATGTGTTATATGTCCTCAGTATGTTAATCTTGATAATGAAAGAGAGATGGAAACGATAACAATAGGTGGTCCTAGTTTGTATGGTGGATATCTTCAAACCAAGGTCGTCATCTCAATGAACCAAGGTTATGACATGGTGAACCTAGATCTGGTCTTCACCAAATTTCATTCCATCATAATTTGTCAATACTCAACAGGACATAATGGTCCTTCAGCTTATAATAGAGTTTATTTTGAGGTTATAGATAAAGATTATCGAAAGCAAATGGATTTTTGGGCTCCAAGAGATATGGATAATTTAAATGATAACAATTATATATATATTTTTTTCCCAAGATTCAAATGTAGGGATACATTTTGTGGATTTTACTAATAGATAGAATGAGAGAAATAATCCATGAGGAGAATCTACTGGTCATTGTGATTAGGGAAATACTCTGAGATAATAAGGCTCTTTCGGTTCAAATAAAAAATGATGTTGATTCTTGTAGCTCCACAGTTGCTAGTAGTTTTTAAGGTAGGAATTTTAGTTCCTCAAGGGTGGGGTCCTTCAGCATAATTGCATCTGCCTTGGTCCTATCATCCAAAAGAAAAACTTAATCAACAAAGAGTAAATATGTCAAGTTTAGGGTAGTTCCTATTTGTATAGTTGTCAAGCTTATAGTTCTTTTTTACTCTGTTATAACTATGTTGAGACCACCTACTCTATAGTCAAAAATAGCATAGGAGCCATTTTAGTCATACCTACCCATGGTCTCTTGTAGGCATGATAGAAGAACAGGTTGAGCCATTAATTATAATTGCAAAGATATTGAGGAAAGATAGTTCATTATCTAGTTAACCAATTGCACATTGAACCCTATATGGATTAGTAGCCCTAAATAAAGCCAATTTTCTCTATCATATGCCTTGGAAAGACAAACTCACTAACATTAATTGTAATTTTTTGGTTTGATGTTATAAATTACTTCTTGGGCTACTCCTATACCATAATGGATTTGTTTCCCTGGAAGGATGCAAAATTGTTCTAATGACATGGAATCAGCTTAGTGGATTTTGCAGACCCTACATGCAATAATTTTTGCAATGATTTTGCAGATGCAATTACATAGTGATATGGGTTTTAAATCATCTCATTATTGTCTAATTTTTGGGATTAAAGCCTGAAATGTTGAATTGAAAACTCCCAAATCCTGCTTGTGTATTTTAATTTGTCAGCAATTCTTGGTTTGTTTGAAGGAAGTCATAGAAGCACTAGAAGAATTCCATTGTCCTGCGAAGTGACTGAGGGTTCTTATACTTTTGGAAACAATGCAAAATTGTTTGTAATTCTTCCTTTTATATTTGATCAATCAATGCCTCATTACCCACCTCCCCTACAAAACTGGGGAAATATGAAGTCATCTTTAACTATCTCTCTTAAATTTATTCTATTGTCCTCTTTATAAATTACCTCAAAATGGTATGTTGATGATAAAATTGCTCCTCAAGATAAGACACCTTCTTATGAGGAAAATTTTGTTGATAATCAACATCTTGAGGCAATTGTTCATTTCAATTATGAGATGTTGGAGAGAGAAAATATATTCTATTTAGTAAAGGTTATGCACGAATGTTAGTGATTTGGTACAAGTAAAGACATAGGCAGCGAGGGAATTGTGGAGATTCCTTACAACTCTTTTCCAAAATGTGACACATGAGGATGTATGCTTATTAAACAACTATATTTGAGAACATGCACCATTGTCCGCTTCCCCGCTTGTCAACTGCAGTTGCTCCAATTCTCGGTCGGATTGTACCTGAAGGCCCATCGCTACAACTTCAACTAGGCTACTCGACCACGTGTGGTGGCTACTAAACCTGCACTAACACAGGTCTAGCTAGCTTTGATAGCACTCCTCCATCCACAAACTATGTTGACAACTTCCCTTTTATCGGTCATTTGTGTGTCTTTTCCCTCACGATTTCTCAACAGTTGAGTGGTGTTAACTAGTCTAGCCCATGTTGCTTCCTTCTTAGTGAGTTTCCACCTTAATTATGCTTCTTATGGTTTTGTTTTTGTCGAGTGTAGGCAGGCATGCAGGCCACAGTTCTTCCACCATCGACTGTTGACCATACCTTCCCACCTATCCTGGAAAAATGCACCCAAAACTACGTGCTTCTTTGAGGTTATGCTAGTATATCCTTTTCTACCAACCAAAATGTCAGCCACACCTTATTCGCACAGTTTTTTTTTTCCCATTGGCAGAAGGGTTTGACCCTTATTTCAACCACTCTGGCTTTTCCATGACTGGCACAAACTTGTCACTTATGGATCATTTATTCAACCCCTATACAACATACAAACTGATCTATATGACCCTTTTTCAATCCTTAAAAAAATTAACAATTGCTTCAGGGCACTATACAATCGATTTACTTTGGTCCTAAAAACATTTCTTTTGCACGATCACAATCAAACAAGTTTTCGACAAGTTTGGAACGAACGAGTTGGGAATGTTATATATATATATATATATATATATATATAAGTTAATAACACATTATCTTGCAATAAAAAAGGGAATAAGACCCATAGATGACAAAAGTAGGTTCCTGTCAGTCAGTGTAAAGCTTAATAATGCCTGACACAGGGCAGGGTTGTTTGAGCATATAAAATAGGATAGGTTACAAAGCTAATAGGTTGTATAACAGTAATATTTTAGAGCCTTCTATTTACTTCAAGTATATCATACCTTCTACTTTGGTACTATCGGAAATATATTTGAGCAAAAACTTAAAACTGTGAAGGTTTCCAGCTAGTTAAATTTTTCTACATATGCCTCACATCATCAACCATGGCATCCACTATAAAACAAAAATTTCCTAAAAAATAGGAAAAGCCTCCAATGATGAATGAGCCAAATCATCCTATCCTGAAATGGGTAGAGCCCAACATGCATAGTGCAGTAAAATATGTGCATATAAATGTGTGTTAGTAGCATCCTAAATAAAATCAACCCAAGAATAACCAGCCACTTTGATTAGGGAAAAGTATAAATTTAAAGATAAAAGGGGTTAATATATCCCTTGCATACACCTAAGAAGGTGTGCATGAAAGAAGGGTTTGAAACTCTAAAATGAATATGATCTAAAAACCCTAGTCCTGCAACCCTTGGGGAAATGACATTGGCCATTATTCTAACAGATCGAATAATTAACCCAAAAAATTCCATCGCTAAGCAATTCCCTTTATCAAAATAGTAAAAATTGAGCCTTACTTGGAAGCTCTAAAAGGAAGAAACCCTAGAAAAGATTATTTTTAACAACTTATGGATCAACATTGCAGTGTTCCATTGAAGATGGGTGAAACCCGAGGAAAAACTTTAGAAAACCCTCGAAGAAATGAGATAATCCAAAGAGGCAAGTTCACACCTACTCTGATACCATGTTGAGATTACAAGAGATAAACAAAGATTGAATGTAAACAACCAAAAAACCATAAATCATAAAAAATCATAAACACAAAGAGGAGAGAACATGAACCCATAAACATGATAAACATGAGATGTAGGTGCCCATAAGCTAAAGAATCACATAAGACAACACTTAGCTCATGAAAAAATAATTTATGATGAAAATAATGATGACAAAGCTAGTAATAAGGACATCACCAAAGCCCAAGAAGATTTTGGAATGTTAATAGTGAGGACATCTTGACAAATTGAGGATAGATGTAGATATGGCTAGTGGATTTCTAGCTCCAAAGAAGTTGACTACGTTGGCCTTAGCCTAAAATACTATATATTGAAAAAATACAATAAAATGTTGTGGTTGCACATGTGTAGACTTATAGACTTGATTACATGTAAGGTTGGCATGAGGCCACAAGTGAATATTACACCATCATTTCAATATTTTATAGGTATTACCAGTCTCATGGCATTCATAGAGAAAGAAATGATGCAAAGGAAGGATAGATGTAGAGATGGTGAGGAGAATGATAAAAGGTAAAATCTATGAAATAATTTTTAAGTTGAAGCAATTAGTACATCAATGTATTTTGTTGATAGAAGTACAATGAAAATTGCAAGTAATGTTACACCTTAAGAAGCATGAAGTGATGAGAAACAAGGGGAGGGTCATCCCAAAGTTTTTCTTTGGAATTTCTATGTACTGGTTTCTCAAAAAAGTGCATAAGCACGAGGATAAATGTTATAATTATTTTTGATAGGGTACAATGGAGAGTCTATGGGATATCAAATTTTTTACTTGGAAAAAGATACACTCAGCAGAGATGTTATATTTGAGGATGACTATATCCAAGGTAATTCAAATGAAATTGAAGTGCCATGGCCTATTGAAGATAGAGGTAAAAGGGTAGCAGAAGAAAGAATTCCAAGTCGGGAACAAAGGAGCAATCAAGAATCTAGTGATAATGGAGTTAATTATGTCAAAGCTAGTACTAAGGACATCACCAAAGCCCAAGAAGATTCGGGAATGTTAATAGTGAGGACATCGTCAAAGCCCAAGAAGATTCTGGAATGCTAACCGTGAGAACATCATCAATGCCCAAGAAGATTCTGAAACAACATTTGTGAACATTAGATGGCTCAAAGCTACTAGAACTACCTGAAAGCAGTAAAGGAAGAAATAAATCAAGAAGATTGCAGCAGTCAGATTTACAGCAGTTATATATGGCTTTGATCACAAATTCACCACAATTCTGGTAGAATGTGATTCAATGCACATGGAAAGAAGAATGGGACAAAGTAACAGAGGTGGAATGTGATTCCATACAAAGAAATGAAACACTGGAACTTGAGGATTTTCCTAAAGGAAAAAGTGCAAATGGTTAAATGGGTCTTCGAGGAAAAGTGCAAATCAAATGGCTCAATTGACAAGCACAAAGGAAGACAGTGATAGTAGCATTTATGTTTCCTGCTATTGAGGTGATAGTCAAGTCACTAGTCCTCCAAGATCATAAAAGACCGCCTATTCTTGTTCTTTTCATTTGTCCTACTAGGGAACTTGCAAGTCAAGATGTTGCAATGTACTCCTCTTTTCCTACTATGTAATGAATCAATGAGACATCACATCATCTAATGAATTAATGAATCCACTAGAAATGTTGCCACAAAATTTGTTTCTATAAACTAAACATTTGGAAATGAATAGGAAATTATGTATATTCATCATGAGAGGAAGTAAATAATGATAAAAACTTCAAACATGTTAAGAGGGAATGCTATTGAAGCATTTCTTTTTGGAAAAAATTAATTTTGGATCACAATCATCCTTAAAAAACAAAAAAGTACAAGTGTATGCATTATTTTAACAGGTTTTGAAACTGAAGACATCAATTACAACACTTCTGGAATAGTAGATTTCCAACTATACATGTTTACCAGCTCACCTATAGATATTAAGAGCCTTAATAGCATCATGGTGTTTCATTTCAAAGAACTACTAGTAAACAGTTGGAGTCATCAGTAGCTACAGATCAGGGATGCAGTTGTCTAAGGAATAAATTGATGCTTTGCACAATAAGTTCAATTCAACATTGATGAATAGTTCATAAAAAACAAGGAGTAAAAGTCAAGGAATTCATGATGAAAAGTCAAGAACTGCATAGAAATGGCTAAATGTGGGTAAGGATTTCATGATTATGTATTGAGCCTTTTCTGACAAAAAAAATCTCAAACCAATGATTTCAAACCCCTAATGCTAAACAAGCCAATAATGTGTCATCTGCTAGGTGGGGAATTATTCCAAAATTCTAGAACTATATGACTATAAAATTAGATATGTTTTTTAATGTTGTTGAATAGCAAGATATAGCTTAGAGTCGGAGAGGAAAATATATAACAATTACCATATGACTTCTACATTGGTGTGCTTGTCTACTTATAGTCATCGGGCTACCCAGTTTGCCTTTGACACCATATATAACTTGTGAATATTTAAGAAAAGAGAATTAAATATACTTGGGTCAATTCATTTCCCACTGATCAACATACACATACTTATCCACTTTCCCAAAGTATATGTTTGTTCTAAGTTCTATTGTGCATGGTTATTACTTTGGAATAATTCAAAGTTAAGTTCATTATTGACATTTGATAGGCCTGTGTAGTTATTTTGCATTCAATATCAAACATGGGAGGTATATCAAACCTACTTCTACATATCAAACCAGGCAATTATAAAGCTTGAGTTTTGCATATGTTTGAGTTGTAATATTAATATGTTGAGAATTTGGGTTCTCAAGAAATGCACTAGGAATTGGAAATATCAACGTGAATGTTCCCATATTCAATGTATACAATGCACCATCACACACAGTTTGAATGAATTAACCCATCTCCACCTGGCCTCCACAATGCAGCTTGATTCGAGGTCTAGTCAAGAGAAAATATTATAAAATGGATAATAAATAAGAAATACAGGAGAACCAGCCCAATCAAAAAAAATTATTTCTAGGTTTGGTCAAGGGGGAATATTAACCTATCACGCACGAGGGTCAATCAGTACTGAACCCAGCTATTATGAAGCTAGAGATTGCATATGTCTTAGTTCTAATATCTGACATGATGACCATTTGGGTAAACTCAAGAAATGCACCAGAGGTTGGCAACTTCAATATCCATACCATGACAAGCATTAGACGAACCTATGCCAGTATTCCTACTCAATGTGCCCAATGTACAACCTAGATTCAATGCACTATCAGCCCCACCATCGCCCTGGTTGTAAAATTCCTTGCAATAGATTTATGGGTTTATGTGAAATTTTCGTTCATATCTATGTCAAACAATTTGTATGGTACTGTTGTAGGCGCTTTACTAACAATTTTAATTTAGAAGATACTCATATTAAATGACATGCACCAAAAATAAACCACCCAAAGTTCAAACTGACATATTCCAAGCATAAGATTCACACAATACTGCCAAATATAACTCATAAATAGGAGTAACGACTATTCATATTAATTCCCAGAATGACATCCACTACAGCCAGAAGACTACCAATATTTTATGTTGTCAATAAACACATGTAAATAAGGGACACTGGGTATAGAAACCTGGGACTAGTGCATTCCTTTTACTGGTTCCCAGATGACTGTCTCACATGCAATGAAGAGTCCAAAAGTTCATTTTATGCCTAGATGTTTGCATTCACCCATACTAGAGATAAAGAACTTGTGTTTCCCATAGTGAGCAACAGTCAATACACGAGTTAGTGATGTCAGGACCTCTGGATAGTGTAAACTCAGACTCATTTAGCTTATACACATCCTTCATAGAGTAATTTTCTTGGTCATTGCAAGGGTGCACAACAACTGTTATACGGTTAGGAAACTCGTGCTAATCAATAGGATTACTCGACCCTTCTCAGCATATTATTCCAGCATATGGAATGTGGAATATCAGCCCTCAAGCTCAGGTAGATGTAGCCCAAAAACTCCAACTATAACTGAGAACTTGTAAATGTATGTCTCATCTAGTAAAATAATTTAGCTCGAGCAGAAAAATAAAAGGGGACTCATGCAGTGAAAGATTAAAGTTTTGTTTCTATCCCTTAGAAACTCATACGATGCCACCCAAAAATTCGAGGTGTTGTAGATTGGTAGTCGTGCCTATTTCTTCTTCACACTGAACCAAAAAGGAGCAGATCCAGCTCCCTTTCCCTTGGCATCTGAAGAGGCGAGGGATGCAAATAGAATCCCTTCTCTGCAATGACCCTCTCCTCCTGTGAAATTGAAGATTCATCGCATGACCTTAAATTGGAGGCGCAGTCAAAGGGGTCAGAGCTGAGATGCGTCACTGGGCTGAGAACGAGTGATGGGATATGGAGCATGTTGGGCGACATGATTTCGGGCGGCGGCACTGCCCTAGTAGATATCCTTCCGTTCAGATTGAGATGGAGAGGATTTATCCCCAGACCTATCTGCAGATTTCTCAAATTCTAACGCCTTTCGTGCAGCTTGAAGGTGGGTTTTCAAGGACCCACTTCGATTCTGGAAAGTGAAAGATTAAAATTTTGTTTCTATCCCTTAGAAACTCATACGATCCTTTCGGTCACTCAAAATAAAAAATTCGAAGTGTTGAATATTGGTAGATGTTAAGTTATCGATTCAATTCCTTTTTTTATTCGGGTGTTATTCTTGGACATAATCATGATTTCCCTCTTTTTATTCAGGTGTTATTCTTAGACATAATCGTGATCTCTATTCAGGTGTTATTCTTGGACATGACCATGATGTAGCCTCATTACTGCCTAACTAAAAAAAAACCCGAGGAAGAACTAGATAAACCTAACCAAAAGAATTAAGTGCTAGGTCATGTCAAATGGAATACTAAACTAGCACAAACTCATCTAACCCCAACTATTCCAATCAATACTACGACCAACTATTTTGAATATTGAGTTTTCATATGAATAAGTTCCAATATTTGATATCTTAATGATTTGGTTAAAGTTGAGAAATGCACCATAGATTGGCAACCTCAAGTTGACTACCATAATGACATTTAGACTATGCAATTATTTAATTTGATGATTTTAGTCTTTTGGAAACTACATGTATTATTTTTGGCTCAATGGTGCCCATGCAATAACTTCTTGTTGAGCAAGATCCATATTACTAAAAATTAGATTTGGTGCTTGTAGGTATTTGTATGTTCTATGGGGCTTCGATATAGCCAACATGTATGTCTTTCTAGGGGAAACAAGAGATAGAGACTATGAAGAGTTGAGTGGAGGAATGCATAAAACATTGATATTGAAATGGATCGTCATTAATGGAAGTGAAAATATTTTGAGGAGTCCTACGAGTTATGGACGTGGAGATCTTTTTCCTTAAGAAAGTCCAAATATAGTGTCAGTTATTGTAAGTGATGATAAATAAGAATTCAACAACCAATAAATAATTTCATCTCTACATTGGTTTGAGGGATAACTTTGCATCATATCATATGTAGTTAATTCTCATTGTCATAAGTGATGATAAAGAAAAATTCAATAGCCAACAAATAATTGAATTTGGATGTTGAGTTAGTCTATTGTATGTAGTTACTTCTCACTGTCATCGCTTTTTGACATTTGTACATATGTGCATGAAGAAAACCCAAACCAATGATATATACTTCAAAGGAATTGTGAAAGAAGTCTAATATTGATGAGAAAATTAGAACTTATGTGGATAATAAAAAAGCCCAATTTTGATCTAATGTAATAATTCCATCTGTAATATAAATGACCTCACTTAAATTCCCTTGATAAAGTTTCACATTTCATTTTCAATCAAGAAAATATAAAAGTGAGGGACACAGGGTTAATCAATTACGCTTACTGACAACATAACTCAAAAACTAGCATCCATAATTTTACCACATAGTTGCATAAACTCAAGGGTACTAGTGTCACTCAAGTAGTCATAATAGAGGTGGGGAACATGATACAATTTTGAAATGGTAGATCATAGCTGACAAAATAAGTAAAAAATTTCAATGGGACCATGTTTATCTAGTGAATATGGTGGCATGTCATTAGGCCAACCATCAAGATTCACTTCTTCAAAGGCATAAATAAGAGGTTTGGGTGAGGTTAAAATTTATGGGTTAACCAAAAATTAAGTGTGATGCATCCTTCCAAGCCATTTCTCCCACAAGTGATGGCACCCCACATCTTAGGAAGAGTTGAAATGAAACCTTAAAAAATTGTTGATACACACAAAAAAGGAAGAACATAGCATTTATTGTAAAATTCACTTGTCATTTACCCTAAAATAAACATGGAGATAATGATAATGTGTTACTGATCTATCCCTCTTGCATGCACAACTTCTCTACTCAATCAACTTCCAATCTAAGAGGCCTTACTAATAGAAACAAGCATATGTAGAAATAAATGAAAGATAGAAGGATAAATAGAAGAATGAGAATCAACATACCTATGGAGTTGGGGTTCACATCTCCATTATCATTGGGATGGTGTTGGGGTTCACATCTCCATTATCATTAGGATGGACTTTGGTTTTGGGCTTCTTGTCACGATCCAATCATGAACACCTGCCACCACTTTTCATAGAACCTCCTTTTCTATATATTTTCTCATGACTCCTTCTATTGCCAGGGACAACCCAAAATGTAGATAGATATATGTAGCAGCTATTGGTGCCAAGGACATTAAAAAAATCCTCCCTCACTCACGTTTTCCACTATATTTTCATTTGAATGCCTAGTAAATAGAAATCCTGAAAACTACAATGTGTCAACGGGGGAACTTGTTATTTTGGTCTTCTGTGGTTTTTAGTATGTGTGAGTTGTTGGTCTGATAGAGGTGAACAAAGGTGGTATTGAAGGAGGTATTGTTGGGGGTGGAAGTGCTTCTGTGTGGAATTCTCCATTTCTGGTGCTTGGTCTAGAAATTGGTGTGCCTGGTGGTTTGGTGGGTGGTTCTTGGTGTCTAGTGGTGATAGGAGAGTCGCCCTTTTGGAATACATAGAGTCGATATCCTAGTGTGGGTTGTGTGAAGCTTCTTGGGAAGCGTCAGCCTGGGGCGTGTTCCTCCCGCCTTCCCCTTCTCCATTTGTTTGGGTTCTTGCCGAGTTTCCCAACTGGTGGAAATATGGTAGCTGGGACATAACGTGTGGTTTCCTAAGGAAATTTAAGGGTGAAGAGGGATCTGGTTTTTGGGTGTGGTGGTAGGGGAAAGTTCCAGTAGACCGGAATCTGATAACTATTGGAGTTGGCCCTCCTGTTTTTATCACAATGTGACCATCCTCGCGACGCGGGAAATCCTCACCCTCGGCCAAGCAAGGATCTGTTGGCTCAGATGATATGGAAATAGTGGTGGTAGGAGCGCGTTGAGGTGGTAAGAAAGTCGGTCACTCCCATATTACTAGTGTGGGAACGTGAGGCGGTCGTGGTGGAGGAAAATAAGCCTCCCGTGGTGGTGGAAGTGTAAGGTCACAACAAACGCAGTATCAGGGTGGTGGACAGCAAGGAGGAGCAGCTAACTGGGGAACTTGTAGGCGTGTAGCTCCCGGCCCATGGTAAATTCAACATTTTTTCTAGAAAACTGTCGGGACATAATTCAAACTCTGATGGATCGGGTGGACGCAGCGGAATGGGTTTGTAGGGAGGAGCATGTTGATTTAATGGCCACTTTGGATAGGACGCACTACTTCCAGTGCCAGTTCTGGTAGCGAGTATTGGTGGTGGTCTACCGAGGTGAAAACCACCTTGTAGAAAAAGTGGAAAAGTTGGACACTTGGCTCGCACACTTCAAAGGGCACATCCATTGCAACTTTCGTCCACCACCCCCTCTAGGAACAACCATGGAAAGCCCAGTTTCCATTACGTTGGATGACTAGTATGATCTCATGTGTTTTTTATGTATTACATGTATTTTGGTGTCTTTGACCCTCTCATTTATGGATGTTGTCCTTAGCCTCATTTTTGTATTTTTGTCACTTGTTACAAACATTGGTCAACAAACCTAGTCGAGGTGAGACCACCTGTTTTTTGCTTTGTTGGTTGTACATATTTTTCACCATATGAATGAATATTGACTTACAAAAATAAATTTTATGTTTATCTATTCATTAAATGTAAATATGAATATTTTACATTAGATTTAAAACGAAAGTCACACTTTTAACATAAATCAATGAAGTTTAAAGATTAAACTTTATGGCCAAAGAAATATAAATATACATATTAATTTGACTATCTAAATATTACCTTTACTAAAGCTATAATGAAGGCATTAATGTAAAGTAGATAGATGATACATGCAATTATGTTAATTGTAGATGAATCCATCTACAGTGTTAAACTTTAGAGACAAAAGAGTATTCGGAATTTTAACACTGTAGATGGACTTAAAGACCCCTTTGTTTCTAAATCTTAACACTGCAGATGAATTCAGAGACTCGTTTAGTGAAATGTAAGACTTCAGTATCAAAATTGCAAATTTTCGTTTATGGAGTGACACGATTAAAAATTACTAACATAAATGACTAATTCATATACTTTTTGTACTTGTTATTTGGTCATATTTTTATTCTTGGACTATAATAGTCATTTGCATTAATCATTATTAATTTTGTCACTTATTATCCAGTCATATATTTTAATCTTAGACTAAATTAGTTGTTTAAGTTAGCCGCTTTTAGTTTATTCATTTATTATCTAGTCGTATATTTTATCCCTAGACTAAATTAGTCATTTATGTTAGTCGCTTTTAGTTTAGTCACTTATTATCTAGTCGTAT
Organism: Pinus albicaulis; assembly: GCA_034641835.2. Classification (NCBI taxonomy): domain Eukaryota; kingdom Viridiplantae; phylum Streptophyta; class Pinopsida; order Pinales; family Pinaceae; genus Pinus; species Pinus albicaulis. Next base: position 665,751,517 of record CM076569.1, on the reverse strand, counting down.
ATTTTAATATCCCTAGACTAGATTAGTCATTTAAGTTAGTTATTTTTAGTTCGGTCACTTAAAATTTCTCAAAATTAGTATTATTTTACTTGAAATAATTGTGGTGACTAACTTTTCTAGTCACCTAGTCATTAATTTCATCATTTTATACTAGTGTTAATTTCTCAAATTTAGTAGTATTTCACTTGAAATAATCGTGGTGACTAACTTTTTTAGTCAACTAGTCATTAATTTCATCATTTTCTACTAGTTTTACAGTATCAAATTGGAGTTTTTATTTGCCTACGGAGACTTGCCTTTGTGTCACAAACAATATAAAATAATCATTGAATTTACATATACAGTTACAATAATATTTCAATTCAGCCCTTTTAGCTTCTTTCTTTTCTGTTCATCTTGTATTCTCTACCTGCTGTCCCTTTGTCTTCTCTACCTGTTGTTATATTTCCAACTATGTTGTTGCATTACTGTCTTAGCCCAGCTTGACCCATGCCTTTATGCTTTACACTACCTCTGCCTATTGCATATCTTACCTGCAGTGTTCTATGCTCTTATCTTCTCCTTTTCTCTATGTCGGGTTACTTACCCGAGTCTCCTTCTGCCCACGTTCAGTATTTGTTATCAAACTGCGGCAACTACATAACACCTATGCATGAGTGTCAGGTCATTTTCCCAGAGTTTTCTCTCTTGCATTCAGCCTTTCCTTTTTGACTCACAGCCACATCTACATGACACTGTTCTGCACAGGGTCGGGTCCTTTTACTTACCCGAGCCTTTTCTTGTTGTGTTCAACCTTTCCTTTTTTACCTGAGTTGTCATCTGCTTCAACATTTTATTCATAAAATCGCATAACCCAGGACTTGAAATACATCAGATCTTGACCGAATGTTATCGCATCTGGTCTCATGTCGTATTTCGGCGTATCAAAGTTTTAACGTTATAATTCCATTTTCAACCTCTGATGCGATTTAACACTAGAAAGGCTCGACATACATGCTTAAATTTGGTTGAAGGGTCCCACAACGCGGTGACCAATCACAGCACATCGCATTTCGCTTGCCCGCATGTTTTAACGTTTTGCAACAAAAGTATCTCCTATTTTCTGCGATATGCGATCGCATCGCATCGCATCCAGCTTACCTTGGGAACTCTTAAGTAAAAACCACGAAATTTGCAGTGTACGCTCATGCGCAATGCCGCCACGTGGTCTCCCCTCGTTGCATCGCATATTCTAACCTTACCGCATTGCAAACAAATTAACATTCCTTAGGGCTATTTTCTAACATTTGCAATGTGTGGGCCCGCGATTCACCGTCCGTCGTTGATCTTCCCCTAGATCTAACAGTCCTCATCTGATCGCACTTCGCACTTCATAAGATTTACTTTGTGGTTATATTCTATTTCTTTTGATTTGCGATGTTGCGTCGTGCCAACACGTGTCTTCTCCATTTCGCATCGCAAATACTTTAACTTACCATGTGACGCCTTAATGCTAAACTCTTAAATGTTATGATTTGCGAAATCGCTCCTGATGTTATTTGATCTCCGTCGTCCATCTCTCACCTTCAATTTTGTGATCTAATCCTGACCGTCTGTTCCTCTACTTTGGAAATTTTCTAAGTGATCTCTGCCTTAGTCGATTTATGTTCTTTATAATGTCTCCACTTTGTAACACAGGTTCCTCCATGCTACTCCTCCTGAGCTTGTTCGGACTCTTCAACGCAATTATCTCCTGATATTTATACTATCGCCGCTCTACAACCCCGGATCCTCCACGCTGCTCCTCCGTAAGCTTTATTTAGTTTCTTAGTACGTTGATCTCTCTTGAGCTTGTTCTTCTATTCGTTATTCACTCCGACTTGGGATTATTTCGCTTGTTGCATGCCTTTGTTGCTTCTCTACTGCCTTCTCTGCCTCTGATAGCTCTGCTTTTTTGTTGCTTCTACGAATCTCTCATGAGCTTGTTCTTCTGGTTATTCATTCTGACTTGAGTTTATTACGCTTGTTGCACGCCTTAAACGCGTCGATCTCTCCTGACCTTGTTTTGTTGCCTTTTCTCCCTTTCTTCCTTAACTGATCTCTATTGCCTATCTTCTTTCTGCTGCCTTTGTTGCCTCTGCTGCCTTTTCTTCCTCTTTGTTGCCTTTGCTACTTTGCTTCCTCTGCCTCTGCTTCTTTTTGCATTGTTGCCTGATCTTCTCTTTAACTACTTCTCTACTACCTCTGCTTCTTTCTGCTGCCTTTGCTGCCTTTGCTTTATTGTTGGTTCTTCTCTTCTCCTTTGCCTTAATGATAGTTCAGGTGTTGCTCCTTTGTGCTTCTTTTCCATCAATGAAAATATTTCCAACATTATTTGCAAGCTCAGGAGAGACTAGCGCTACAGAATATCATTTAATGATAAGATTTCTTGAAGTTAAAATTAAAGAATATTATCATTCTTCTAAGTTCAAGTACAACGAAGGCTCATATTCATTGTGCCCAGATCCAACGGCAACTCGAGAGCACAAATTTCATGAGATTTATCCCAAGGAGTTCCCCCGCAAGTAGTCTCATTAAATCCGCTCACCTGCAAATCGACGGTTGACATAAACTGTGGGAACACTCTCTTCAAATTAAAAAAAAAAAAACCGCTTAAGTTCCCCTACAAGTGGTTTCAAGTTTCAATAAAGGACATTACGGGGTGATAGCTGGAGCCCACGCCTTTCACTTTCAAATAATAGAAAGCAGAGAAATAGTGTATTTTACTTAAAATAACTTAAGGTTTTTGGAGGAGGCGCAAATGGGAAAATAGACGGTCAAGATCAAAGCGTAGAATTGAAGCGGAGAGATGGACAACAGAGATCATAGCACAAAAACACAAGTCAGATGGAAGGACAAGATTATATCGCGATATCTAAGTTAGAGATAAGCGGTCAAGAATGGATATCACAAATAAATATGCATGGGAGTTAGTGGATCGAAGATTCTAGAGAAGAGCCACGTGTCGGTCATAGGTTCCATCGCATATCGCACTTCGCAAATCTTACCATTGACACTTCGTCGCTCACACATAAATCTTGCGATTTGTGATATGCGGGTGGTCCCACCTCTGTCTACCATGTCACTCCCCCCCATCGCATATCTCTCACCGCAACTTTTAACATTTACCTCCCCGCACTTCGCACTTCGCAGAACATAAAATTTAACCCCTGCTGCTCCCAGCTAAACCTTGGGACATGCGATCTGCAGGCGACCCCACCTTCCCCGCCCTCACACTTCGCACTTCGCAAAAAATAACATTAAAATTTCGCTACGCACACATAAATCTTGCAATTTACGATGTGTGGGCAGTCCCATCTCCATCTTCCACGTCACTTCTACCCATCGCATTTCGCCCATTGTATATTTTATCAGTCACCTCCCGCCATTTATAGCAAAGGCTCCCAATCTGCGATTTGTGATATGGATTTGGGAACCCACCTCCGCGCCACATCATTAAGTCCCTTCCCTAGCCCTTTTTCCACTCTTTTCAGTGTTAATAAGCCCCGCTAACTCCACTTTCGCTTCCGCCAACCATGCCCAACTCCGAAATCCGGTTCCCAATTTCCAATTCAAGACACAGCATGGGATTTTGGGTGGAGCATGCAAGTATGGTTTATTCATTTTTCTCAGGAAACCTCCACTAAAGAGCCAAGCACGCATAGTACGACTGGTCATTTCATAGCTATTGAGTGGAAATCATGAAATTTAGAGTGTGGAGGATTCCAAACAGCAGAGGGAGTTATATGATGAAGGTAAGACCACCCACCTGTTCTCAGCCACTTCTCACCACTCCTTTTGAAGATTCTAGAATTTGGCCTCCCTGGCCAACTACTTTGTTTCTTTTTTACTGTTAGATAATTATGTTTTGCTGGTAAAATCTTGATTTTACCCAATTATGTTTTGATTTTCTAGTACAGGAGTGATTTCTTGATGCAAGCTCCGCAAGTTTGTTAGGATATTTTGGTTTTCACTTGTGTGGGTCAATCATGACAGAATATTCGATCGTAAACCCTCAAGGAGAACTCTACATGTAGTGAGTTCTAAGATGAAGAAGGGTTCAAGAATTTTGAAGAATTTTTCTGTAGTTTTGTATGATTGTGCTCCCTGTGCTCTGAGATACATATTTGGGAGAGTTGTTTAAACTTAATATGATACAGAGTTGTTATATGGATTCCAGATGGAGCAATGATTATTATGTATATGTTTCCTTCTATTATCATTAATCTCCTTTTTATGTGTAATCATCTTTCATGCTATGCTGCTTTGATGGTTCGTGTAATGTAGTTGTCAGGTTTTAACGCTCATGTATTAAGCTTGTTGTGCTCCCTTAATTCGTGCTCCACGAACCTCTCTTGTTCTCCATATCTAATGCATATCCGCTTCCGCTGAGTTCACGGGGGATAGATTCTTAATCCTCTTAAGCATGTCTCTTGTGGGTTCCTTCTCCTTTTCTTTCTTAATGCTTATGCATATATTTAAATCTTCTGCTCATTGTTTTATACTTGGCCCATCTAAAAGCCATCAGCTTCACAGCCTCCTAAGCCCTCTCACAGTATAGGGAATTCACATGAATCTGGCTCAAATGGTCATATCCATTCTTGAACCACCAAAACCATTATTATCTTGATCCATATTATGTCAGAGGCATTTATACAATTGTCCACATTTAACCTCTAATTTTGAGATGTCTTAGGCACCAGTATTTTGCAACTTAAGGTTGTCTCTAGGAGCTACAACATTTTTTTTGCGCTGTTTTTGGGGATACGAATGAATAAATATTCTCCTTGGGATACAACATTATCTTCACCCTTCAATTAGGTGAGAACGAAGGGTTGAAATTTGCATATTCCTCACCTTGGAGACTCCACTGTAAAATAGTCCTAATCAGAAGTAATCCTGGCTTTCACTAGGCCTCACACCATATTCAGATCCACCATCTACCTCCACCTCTAAATAAAATGGTTGTGTCAAGTTTCCTTTTGAACAAGTATGCCCCCTTGGCCCTCCCTCAGCCTCTAAATGATATGACACAAGATTATTTAAATCTCTTGCCTCGGTTCACCGGGGAAGATAGTAATTCTGCACAGAGACATATTGAAAACTTCTGTGCCTTTGCTGAGAATGTAAATGTAGAGCACTTAGATGTGGTATTAATTTTTTTCATCCAATCCTTGGAGGGAGAAGCCCGAAAATGGTTCAAGTATCTAGCCAACAACACAGTTCACACTTAGGAAGAGATGGAAAATTTATTCACATTGAAATGGGGAAAAAAGAGGGACCATGGATATGTCCTCACAGAGTTAAATGCTCTTAAGAAGAGACACAATGAGGATGTAATAGAATTTATAAAGAGGTTCAATAAGCTCTATAATAATCTCCCTACCGAGATAAAGCCTCCCCAAGTAGCTGCTAAGGTTTTTTTCGCAGGAGCTTTCGAGCCATATTTTGGGTTCAACTTAAGAGAAAGGAGATCCTCATCTCTGGATCATATCCAGACTAATGTGTTGGAGGTAGAAGCAAACTTTGTTTCTACTGGTAAGTTCAAGGGGAAGACAGAACATGAAGCTAGAAGAAATAAGGGGGAGGAGACTTATACCTCAAATCAGGAGAGGGAATTACAGGAGCATAGAATCGAAGAGATGAATAAGTTGATCAAGAACCTCTCAAATAAGTTGGTTAAGCTTGAATCAGAGGCCAAGAATTCCCCTCCTCGTTCCAACCAAATGATTAACTGGGGGTTTAATCCTCAATATGAGAGGCCCCCTCTACAACTATTTCAACAGGCCGAGGAAGTCACAGACAGCCAAGAAGATCAATTCCTTGCCTACTCTAATGATCAGGAGGGTGAACCCATCCTGAAAGGGGAACAAGAAGAAGATGAATTCCCGCCAGAGGATCAAGAGATTGATAGTTACTGCAAACAGTTCATGGATTTCATACAAGCTCAACTCCACAAGAATTATGACCTCAGGTCCTCCAGAAATATAACTCAAGGGCAAGAAAAAAATGAACAGTCGATATCAAGAGAACAAACCCCTCCTAGTCCTGCTAGTAAGGGGAAGAAGTTGTTAGAAGAGTCAGCCCCTCATAAGGTGTTAAATCCCTATATTAATAGTATAGTCCCTTATTATGTTAGTTTATCCCCCCTTATTGTTATTGTTGTACCCCTGTAACCCCCACATTTTTATTATTGTGCCCTTACATTATTATTGTTAGGTCGGCTAGGGTTACATTGTGGCCCCACCAGGATTACATTGTGGCCCCACGAAATCCTATATATAGAAAGGAGGTTTTGTCATTTGTATCATCCAAGAATTGTTCATTCATGTAATGTATTGGAGGTTGCCCCCTCGAAGTGGCTTATTTCTAAGGCGTTGATATCTCTTTTATTCTATTTTTGGAGTTGTTTTCCCAACATAAGGCCACTGCATCCACTTCCATAAAGTAAGGAGATGATCCTCCCAAGAATAAGAAGCCCACATCTATACCCTTGAAACTACCCGACCCTCCTAAAGAGCAGTTCGAAGAAGCCATTACAGAAAAAGGGCCCACTCCCTTTAATCTCCAAGAATAACGACCCATGGTGGTTCTTGGACTGCATGTGGAAAACCAGCTCCTCACCTATTCTAACGAAGAGGGAGGCAAGATTACCCTCCATGAATAAGGGGAAGAGCTGGAGTGTTTCCCAAGGACAACACTAAAAATCAACAGCAGTCTTGTGATCTGGAAGTAAGGGCAGCAGAGCTTAATTTTCTAGATCCACAAGAACATCCTCAGCAAGCAACATTTCCTTCAGAGATTAAAGACCAATCGGATTTGCATGATGAAGACCATCTCTCAAATTCTCTTTCAGTACAAGGTAAAGTTAAAAATTTGTTTGAGAATATTCCAGCTATTAGCATGACCAATTTTCATCAATTCATGCAAGTTTTCCTAGGTTGAGGGTAATCATGGGAAATGTGTTTCTTATCATAGAAGAGTATGGACATTTAAAAAGACAGCCCGGGGAGACAATACAATATTTTTCAGCCAGGGTAAATAAGAAATATCATTCAATGCCTGCTGATATATGGCCACCCCCAGGAGTAGCTCTCTTGCAATGCCCAGATGCCTTAAATCCAGAGGTGGCATTCCAAGTAAAAGAAAGAGACACTGCAATCCTTATATAAATACCAAATATTACAGTTGATATGGAGGTGAACCTATTGAACAGAGAGGCGAAGTTTAAAACAGAGGAAGAATTGACTCAGTTTTATTCTCCTCCACTTTTATGCCTTAATTCCAAAGATAAAATGAAAACATGTTCCAAGTTGTTTGAATACATGGAGAACACATGTGTTGTACCAAGTTGTGGGGTTGGAGCGATTGGGTCAGAATATTCAGAAACAGACCAAGTGTACCTTGATCCAGTGTCCATCTATATTGAGAAATTATTCATCACAAATCCACCTTACCTTTCCAGTATTTATATTATTGTTCAGGTTTACCAGGCTCCTTGCAATAAAGATCAAGCCAGGAATTCCTATCGAATAGCATTAAAAAATTTGTTCCTGAGTCTAGTGGAAAATAGTGAAAGAACAAAAATATTAGAGCAGTTTCTTGCCTGGTTACACTGGAATTATTGTATCATTTAGAATAGAAGTAATTCCAGTAGATTAGGGTAGGTAGGTGTGAAAATAAGCTCAGTTCTATGAGAATCTTTCCAATTTAGTTTCAGATTGCTTTGCATTTTTCAGTTCAGGTGTGTTTCAGTTTCCAGTTTCAGCATAGTTCATATTTCAGCATTAATATTTTCAACGTGTAGTAGTGATTTTTGTTTTATATAGTTGGGAGTGCACAACTCAGTTGTAGTTTCAATTCAGTATTGCAGTATGCATTTGTGACTCCATGAGCCCAATAAATCACAGGAATTCAAGGTCTGCAGGTTCTCAACGCACTTAGAATAGCACGTTGTCCCCAGATGGAGCAAATGTTGGCCTGTGACCACACATAACATCGAGAAGTGGTCCCTATAAGGAATTCATAGGGAAGAGGCGTGAATGTTTAATGGTAAGGCCAAGTTATTCAAGCACGGGGGGGAAGGACACCCCGCAATCAAAAGAACAGTTCAAGAGCCGAACCAATGGACATGTTCAAAAAATTGCACACAGTTCAGGGTCGAGTCAGGCTTATTCGCAAGCTCAAGAGAGATAAGCGCTACAGAATACCGTTTAATGCTAAGATGTCTTGAAGTTAAAATTAAACAAGATTATAATTCTTCCAAGTTCGAGTACAGCGAAGGCTCGTATTCATTGTGCCTAGATCCAACGAAGGCTCGTATTCATTGTGCACAAATTGCATGAGATTTATACTAAGGAGTGCCCCCGCAAGCAATCTTGTTAAATCTGCTCACCTGCAAATTGACGGTTGACATTAACTGGGGAAAACTCTATTCGAATTCTAAAAAACCGCTTAAGTGCCCTGGAAAATGGTTTCAGGTTTCGATAAAGGACATTACGGGGTGATAGCTAGAGCCCACGCCCTTTACTTTTTCAAATCAGAGAAAGTAGATAAACGGTGTATTTTCCTTAAAATAACTTAAGGGTTTTGGAGGAGGCCCAAATGGGAAAACAGACGGTCAGGATCAAAGCGTAGAATTGAAGCGGAGAGATGGACAGTGGATATCATAGCACAAGAACGCAAGTAAGATGGACGGACAAGATTAGATCGCGAGATCTAAGTTAGAGATAAGCATTCAAGAATGGATATCGCAAATAATGATGCATGAGAGTTAGTGGATCAGAGATTCTGGAGAAGAGCCACGTGTCGGCCATAGGTTCCATCGCATATCGCACTTCGCAAATATTACCGTTTACCCTCCGCCACTCACACATAAATCTTACGATTTGCGATATGCAGGCGGTCCCACCTCTGTCTGCCACGTCACTCTCACCCATCGCATATCACTCACCGCAAATTTTAACATTTACCTCCCCGCACTTCTCACTTCGCAGAACATAAAATTTAACCCCCACTGCTCCTAGCTAAACCTTGCAACATGTGATCTGTGGGCAGCCCCACCTTCCCCGTCGCTGCACTTCTCACTTCGCAAAACATAACATTTAACTTTCGCTACGCACACATAAATCTTACGATTTGTGATGTGTGGGTGGTCCCAATTCCATTTGCCATGTCACTTCCGCCCATCACATTTCTCCCATCTTATATTTTATCAGTCACCTCCTGCCGTTTATAACAAAGGCTCTCGATCTGTGATTTGCAATATGGATTTGGAACCCCAACTTCGCGCCACGTCATCAAGTCCCTTCCCTAGCCTCTGTTCCACTCTTTTCAGAGTTAATAATGTAAAAATTATATAACTTATGTGTTATATATCTAAGATTCTCCTGATCACACACTATTTTAACTTCATGCACAATACAGAATCAATTCCACTATTGATCATCACATGCGGAAATTAAATCAATTGCAATGCACACATGAAACCATAAAAATTCACACACATTAACACAGTTGTTTAACGAGAAAGCCTGAAGCTAAAAACCCCAACTATATATATATATATATATATATATTTCATAGAGATCATGTAACAATCCTCATACAAAGCTGATCATATCAAGCTCTCAGTACAATACAATTGCTACACACTAATCAGGCCCAATCTTGCAAATCCGTGCACTGATCTCTGCCACCTGCTAGCCTGCCTCTACTGCGCAATCCCTACTGAAGAATGGCTCTGAATGAACTCGAATTCAGCCATCCTTGCTCACACAATCCTCATTGGCATCTCCACTGAGTGTTGGATGCAATCAATGCATCACTATAGTCACAACTGATAGTCACACTTGCTCTTTCACCTACCTCTCCACTAGTCTCCACTGAAACTTCCATGCACTGTAGTTAACTGATGTATTCTTCAGTTGATTAATGAGTTATTATTTAGTGAATTAATTAACTAATTAATTCACACCACTCTCACTAGTTTATCAATCAGTTAGACTAGATACAACTAGCTCAACTGAGTCTAACTGAGTTAAACTAAATACAATTCCACCAACTACTTCTATAACTCCACCAAACTCTGTCACATGAGTTCTAACTGAAGTATCCATGCCTTAGCTCCAGTAAACCCTTAGGAATAGCGTAATTCCTTCTGTCAGCTGTTGTGCCACATCTGTGCACTTAACTGAAGTGCTCCAAGAGAATAAGATAATGGTTAGAGTCCAAATATTATTAAGGGCTAATAATATTCGACATATCTATTTTTAGACTGGCAATCTAAAAATAGATTCCGCCCAATATGTCTAAAAATATAAGTCCATCTATTTTTCCAACTTGACCAACCATCCACAAATAGCATCCTGCAACTCATAGAATATGATCAAAATGTCTAAAAATAGACTTTGCGCCAAAAATAGCCTGCGCGCCCACTTAGTGAAGGTGACTCTTTTCACTAAGCTCATCATCTTGTTGAATCTCAACAAATAAGCCCCAATAACTACACTTTCGCTTCCACCATCCATGCCCCCCTCCGAAATCTGGTTCCCGGTTTGCAATTCAAGACACAGTATGGGATTTTGGGTGGAGCATGCAAGTATGGTTTATTCATTTTGCTCAGGAAACCTCCGCTAAGGAGCCAAGAACACACAGTACTACTGACCATTTCACAACTGCTGAGTGGAAAGCATGATATTTAGAGAGTGGAGGATTCCAAACAGCAGATGGAATCATATGATGAAGGCCAGACTGCCCACCTGTTCTCAGCCACTTTTCGCCACTCCTTTTGAAGATTATGGAATTTGGCCTCCATGGCCAACTATTTTGTTTATTTTACTGTTAGATAGTGATGTTTTGCTAGTAAAATCCTGATTTTACCCAATTTTGTTTTGATTTTTCTGTTACAAGAGTGATTGCTTGATGCACGCTCTGCTAGTTTGTTAGGATATTTTGGTTTCCACCTATGTGGGTCGATCATGACAGAATATTCGATCATAAACCCTCAAGGAGAACTCTATATGTAGGGAGTTCTAAGATGAAAGAAAGGTTATGGAATTTTGAAGAATTTTGTTGTAGTTTTGTATGGTTGTACTCCTAGTGCTCTGAAATACATAATTGGGAGAGTTGTTTAAACTTAATATGATACAGAGCTATTATTTGGATTCCAAATGGAGCAATGAGTAGAATGTATCTGTTTCCTTCTGTTATCAGTAATCTCCTTTTTATGTATAATCATCTTTCATTCTTTGCTTCTTTGATGGTTCGTGTAGTGTAGTTGTCGGTGGTCTGCAATTTTATTCATGAATTTGTGTCTTTATAATGCTCAGGTGTTAACACTCATGTATTAAGCTTGATGTGCTTCCTTAATTCGCGCTCCACGAACCTCTATTGTTGTCCATATCTCATTCATATCTACTTCCTCTGAGTTCACGGTGGACAAATTTTTAATCCTCTTAAGCATGTCTCTTGTGGGTTCCTTCTCCTTTTCTTTCTCAATGCTTCTACATATTTTTAAATCTTCTGCTCATTGTTTAATATTTGGCCCATCTAAAAGCCATCAGCTTCACAGCCTCCTAAGCCCTCTCATAGTATAGGGAATTCACATGAATCAGGCTGAAATGGTCTTCTCCATTCTTGAACCACCAAAACCATTATTCTCTTGACCCATATTCTGTCAGAGGCATTTATACAATAGTCCACATTTAACCTCTGATTTTAAGATGTACTAGGAATCGGTCTTTTGCAACTGAAGGTTGTCTCTAGGAGCTACAACACATATTATAATGGAAGTTGATATGAGGAACTTGTATCCTAGTTCTGGCATGGGCAAAGGGGAGGTGATGAATTAGTGGGTATGGGATGGACTCCTACGTGAATTTCATGTTCTCGCACACAGAATATCCTTAGGTAATGTGATATTCCAAATTTCAATCTGCATTAAATATCATAGAGATTATCTTTTACCTTTTGTTTTAATTATTGTCCTAGTATCCCCAAAAGTGTCATTTCCCATGAATTAAGACGTTATAACTGACAATTTTACGTGAACTTTCTTTAAATGTTATAATTTTTTTCTCTGAAAATTGAACTTTTGAGCACACATTTCATCCTTACCTCGACCTTTCTGGCAGAGTAGACTAAAAACATAATTGCATATACGGTTTTTCAAGTGAACCCTGGGGATGTTGTGAGCCAATGAGTATACAACTACCACATTTATGGACTTTGCTAGAGAATTTCATTTTTTTGTTGCAATTAAAGCTTTATTTTGTATATCTTTCATATAAACCTGCATAGATTTGTATTAAGGATTTAACATGATCGAAAAGGGATCAAATTTCTTCATTTGCAAACTTCTTTAGAATGTAAAATACAATGTGTAAATTTTCATTGTTTAAATTGTATTTTGAATGGAATATATATAGGACCAAATTAATGTTTTAACTATAGATATATATATATATATATAGTTGACATTAAAATATTTTATATAACATGTACCTCTAGCAAATTAAAATGGTTTTTTTTATTATTAATTTATTTTTATTGATAACTCACATTTAATATTCTATTATAAATAACATTAAAATATTTTATTTTAACAAAAATTTTCTATAGATAGATATATATGAAGTTGACATCGACATAAATTAGTTAACATACATCTTCAAATAGTTTATTTAAACCTTGTTAGTGACAGTATTTGCATCCTTCCACCAGTGATCAAATAAACTCTTTCATGTCATGTTAAGGGTCCCATTCTGAAATTTTTGTCATTCCATTAGGTCATCATGCAAACATTTGGTCACTTGGTGCAGATTTAAGTCAAGTTTCACTCTTTTCATAAATTTCACTACTTGCTGGCTCATTTCACCACTTTGTTGAGTGTACATCAATCATGAGTTCTTATCATCATTTCAGTCATTTCATCATGAAATTCATTCAGTCATAGTCTTCATTAGGTCTTATGGTTTTCAAGGTCCATCAAATTATCATTTGCATCCATAAAAGACCAGCAAGTAAAAGAGTGACAATAAAAACATTTCATCATGAAAGTTTGATTTGTAAATTTAATTTCTATTCAATATGTAATTTTATGTTTCCTAATATGTAATAATTTCTCATGGTTCCAAGAAGCTGAATACTTAAGGTTCCAATCAGCCAAATAAGTCAAATGTTCTAAAATCCATAGCGTTCAAAATTCATCAAAAAGATCAAATCCAAAGAATCGGGCTCAAAAGGTAAAGTGCAATGTCTAAATTTCAATTTCAAAGGAAATTTGGGTCCCAAAACCAAATTATGAAGATTCACCAAGTATAAAGGGCCATCAAAGACCAAAAAGACACTCATTTTCATCCTCATGCATTGAGCTCTCGAACTCCCAAGTCAAAAATCAAATTTTGAGCAAGAAAATCATTTTTTTTTTGCAGGCATTGTGCTTCTCCTTAAGGCACTAGACTTTTGACAGAGAAGGTGTTGCACTTCTCCTTAAGGCATTGTGCTTTTACCAGGGAGGCGTTGTGCTTCTCCTCAAAGAATTGTGTTTTTGTCAGATTTCTCCCACAACTCCAAATATTTAGTGCAACTGCTCCAGCCATCAAACAATGGTTTCTTCAGCCCAATGCAAGTAGGTTACACCTCTTTTAATCCTCCCTTCAGTTTATAATTTAATTCATGGTGTAAACCCTCCTCATTTATCATTTCATGTTTTGAGCCAAGAAACCCTATTTTTTACCATTGCAAGATAAAGTGGTTTCCCATAGACCCTATTTTCCCTTCCCATACTCTAAAATCACTCCCCTTATCCCTACCCTACCCTATCTCTTATCCCCAAGTTCCATTTCCTAAAACCCTAATCCCGGGATGTATTTTCCTATATAGCCATACCATATCCCTGTAATCAAATTCCCTACCCTGTTTCCCTAAGTTTTTCTATCCCCCAGCACTTCCCTAAGCTCCCTAACTCCCTTCCCCAATTCCCTAAATTTTCCTACACTAATCCCAATTCCCTAAACCTACATACTACCCCTTTCCCTTCCCCTTCCTTAGGTTTCAAAACAAGACAAATGGAGGAGGAAAGACATATTATGGAAGAGGAGATGAACATAGAAGAGGAGAGGATACAACACAAAGGAGGCAGGATTTTGATGCTTGAACCATCCAACACCAGAGAATTGTTGCCTCACCCATGACAATCAATTGCTTCAAACATGTGGGTTGTTTTGACTTCTGTGAAATGGTCCAAAGAGTACAACATCACCCTGCTTTGGCTAGATTTTTTTATCTCAAAACTCAAAGACAATCAAGTAACCATTGTAAGAGTAACCTTTACCATCTCCACAGATACTATTTCTGCAACCACAGGGATACCTAATGTGGGTGAGAAGTGGTTTAAGGCCAAAGATATAGATACCGAGCATTATGAACCATTTCTCAAGCCAAGATACAAAAATGATAAATAAATAAAAAAGACTTTCCTTTTAGCCACCTACTTGACATATTTGCTCCCATGATGAATATAATCATGAAGTATTTCACCTATGAGGGTAGATTCTCCAGACTATATGCCTATCACATCAGACTGCTCATGCATTTCACAAGGGTGAAATTTCTCAACAACCCTCACTATTTGTTTAGGAGTATTGATAAAATGTCGTACATAGTGAAGAACAGAGAGTATGAACATCAGATGAACAACCTCTTTCATCGCTTTCTAATAAAAATAATTTTCCTTCATCATCTCAATCAGCTAAATATTGCATGGGAGACCTTTATTGATAATGATGCCTTCAATACTCCACCGCCTCAGCCTACTAGACCAATTCCACCACCAGCTTCAGTATCTCAAAAAAAAAGCAGGGTCATCTAGCAAGGCTACAGTCAAAGAGCTCAAAGAAATAAAAAAGGTCAAAACCTATCAGAGAGGACCTAGGCAAGTGTTTTATCCATAGATTGTGGAAGGGGCCTTGCCTTCTTCATCAGCAAAGCAGGGAATTGAATATATCACCCCGATCGAGGCAGGGAATTGAACCAGTGGCTTCACATCAAGGAGTGCCTTAACACCTTCATCATGTGGAATATATCACCCCCATTGAGGCAGGTAATTAAACTGGTGACTTCACATCAAAGAGTGCCTTAACACGTGATCACCATCTATCCAAGACCCCATGGAAAAACTTTATATTTTTTAAAAATAATTGAACATGAGGTTTTTTATCACTCCATTGGATCTTCGAGGCTGAGAAGGGACCAACAAAGGTAACCACAAACCAATATTTTTCCAAGTAGATAGCCCTACTAGGCAGGAGAGGGCTCTCTCCAATGGATCTTACTCGATATGAATGGATCAATGATATATTAGGCTAGGTATAGTAGCACAGGGGTTTGGTTGATTGATTTTTGAGGTGTTGGATGGTGAATAGGTCCAGGAAGGAATTAGGCTAGGGAAAATAAGGATAAAAATTGTAGGGGTCTGACGGAGAAAGGTAGGTAAAAAATCAACACAAGAGGGTGTTTTATGAGATGGTTTATACTACAGGGTTTTGAGAAAAGAGCATAAAAACTATGAATTATTTTCTATTAAGAAGAAAATGAGACAAACTGTAAATATCCCTCCAAAACAGAGCATAAACTTAGTGAATTATGTCTTTCTGACTTAGGAAACATTTACATTTAGAAATGGAATGAATATGAACTACAATACATTCACACATTTGCATAACAAGAGAAGAAAAAATGCCAAATCATTTACCACTTGAATTCCATCAATATAGTTGTAACTATGTCTGTTATTATTAGCCAAAATTCTGATTACAAAAAGTGTTCCAAGATCAATCCAACAACATCCAACCCTTGCTATGAGTAAAGAAGTGAATAATATAGACCAAAACTGATTCTCCCCAGCTTAGGGGTCGAATCCCTATCTTGAGGAACTAATCCAAAAAGTGATCAACTGGAAACCCAAAGACTAGGGAGGTCAACAAACTCATCCCTAACTTTGGTGAAACTGATTCATTTAGCGGAAAATCCACTTTTACCTAATGTATCTACCCTCTAGTAACTATTTAGGTCATAGTTACATTTACAAGGATGAGTTACATCAGTAAAAACTCAAAAATTCTATCTGCAACTGAGAATTAAACATATTACTCACATTTTTTTTCACTTCTAATTACTTTACAACATATTCATTTTTTTTTATTATAGCTGATATTATTTTTCTATTTAAAACATAATTTATTTTTATTTTAAAGAGTTACCCATCAAATCCAAAGATATACAGATTCACACATCCCATAATATTGAGCTATAAAATAAACCTCTAGGGGAGGGACGCCATTACTTGGGCTCCCTCCATTCCACCTAGGCAAACCACGCAGTCAGAGTCAGGAACCTAGTACGACACATGTTGACTAGATGGAGCCACATGTCGTGGTTGGTGGGGTTATTAAATTTCACAGTTTAATTATCATTTAGGGTTTACTCTATCGTGTTTAGCGTCATGGGTCTGCATCCCTGTGCATTCTTGTCTGGGCCCAGTGTGTGGGCAATGAGCTTCGTTGGTAGTTGGTTTGTGAGGCACCAGTGCTTGTTCACCTAGTCCGCCCATGTGAACCTTTTCGTTTGGTTATGCAGTTTGCTTGTGGTCTGGAATTGTTCTTGGTTGCGCGGCTTTATGAACATGTTCATTTGGTATGCATTTTTCTTGCGGTCTTCAACTATTCTTGGCTGCACGACATTGTGAGACTGTTCGTTGGCATTGTGAGATTATTTGTCCGGTGTTTTTTATTTGTAGGAGTTCTTATTACTTAAACAGTTCAGGGTTGCAGGAGTTCTTAAACAAGAAGCTTGAATGTTGTTTTCGAAATATCCAATGGGACCTTCGAGCCGGTTCGGTGGTCAACATGGAGGTTTTGAGGTCCATTCAGGTAATTGTGCAATTTCTTTTTGTTTTTTTGCATTTTTTCTATATTTTTGTGTTGGGATTTTGCTAATTTGTGTTTGTTGCAGGTAATGGCGAGGTTGGAAACGTTTATGGCAACTGGCGTTTGCGGCTCTCCAGCGGGCTTCTGCACCTCCCTGGTAGGAATTATATTCTTACCATCCAGCTTCTATTTTTTTTAACACTTAAAGCCTGTGTTTTTTTACACTTAAATTCTTTTTTTTTAACACTTAAATTCTATGTTGGAATATTTGGCTCTCTGGTTGTGGTTGTGTTTTTCAACACTGGAATTTCTTGTTGGGATATTTAGCTCTAGTTAGCTCTGTTTTATGGGTTTGAAAGTGATAATATTGTTTTATATAATGTTGTTTTATGTCTTTGCAAGACTGATACTATTGTTCTGCTATGCTGCATAATGTAATATGCAATATGTTGGTAAATGGTTTGAATAATATGTTGTGTACAGGGTTTGAATGTAATTAGTTTTTTCGCTCCTCTTTCAACACATTCTGAGATTTGTAGATTGTTGGTTGTTGGTTGTCATATTGACTATTGGTTGATGTATTGAGAAATATGTAATATGTTGTGTAAAGGATTTGAATGGTAAAGGGTTTGAATAATATGTTGTGTAAAGGGTTTGAATGTAATTTTCGCTCCTCTTTCAACAAATTCTGACAGTTGTAGATTGTTGGTTGTTGGTTGTTATATTGAGGCTCGAGTGGGATGATTGAGTCTGATATTAAACCCTGATTTGAGGGATGATTGATTCTGGTATTAAACCCTGATTTGAATCTTCAGTAGAATATGAGGGTTTACAAAGTTGACAAGGTTATGAAAATTACTAATCTCTAAACAGGACCATGTGATAAATGATCTCATCCCAAATAAGATGAAACTGGCTATAGGAAGATTACATGCTTTATCCAATGTGAAATTGGTCTTCTGTAAATCCTATGCATTCTTTAGTGCTTTTTCTTTATCTTTCGCTTCATCCTGCAAAATATATACTAGCATTTTTTTCCCATCAAGTGATGTACTTAGGCCATCGGCTTCTGTGGTTTTATCTGCAACTTACTCCTTGCACCATATAATTTGTTAGTGTTATCTTTATCTTGTTCAAATAACTTTCTTTATTGTTTTTATAGTAAAATTTTAAGCTATTACAATCACCTTGAAGTTTTTTTTGCTTAAGACTCAATTTTAGTTGTTACCTTCATAAAATCATGATCCCTAAGATGCAAATATAATTTACCTTTCTCATATTTTCTGTAATAACTATTGGCTTGAGATTTATTTTTTTGAAGCTAAAGCATCTCTTTTTGCAATGGCAACTTCAAACTTCAAGGCTCTGCAATGCTCTACAAAAGAATGAAATCTTTAATTACCAACTCAACGTATAATCCCTTGATCTTATTGTCATTAGCTTTTAGTAGTGCAACCACCATTTTAGCCTTTTCTAGATTTGTTGCTAAATCTAAAATATCATTCTCCAGCTCATGGATTCTATTTACCTTAGCTTTATTGATAACCTTTTCAAGTCACAAATATTTAAACAACTTGCTGACTCTTTATCTTAAGTTTTCAAACCTCCACAACTGCATTGTTGTAATCACTATATATTACATTTGCCACTTTGTTTATGGAATTCAACCTTATCCAAGGCATGAAATTGCTTTAAGTCAACTTTAAAAATAGAAGTATCATAATCATGTGGTTCCATGTCCTTCTCGTCTTTGTTTACATAGGTTGTAAGGTAACCACTCTAAATTGGTTTCCTTCATATTCTACCACTATTAAAAGTTTGAGTAGCTATTCCATTAGGAAAATAGAGTGCATTATTCTCTTTCTTGAACTACTCATAAGTCTCTTCAGTGGTAGACATATTGGTGAATACATTAAAGGAGTGTGCTGGATGAACAATACCATACTTGGGAGCAGTAATATCCATATGAAACTGAAGAAAATTCTATAAAGGGAACCTCAATAGGAATTGACTCCATGTGTGTCTCAAGTAAGAAGACATAATTGCAATTGCAGGGCCATGAGAGATTGGTACTTTACATTCGGGAACGATTGTTGTTCTATTTACAACAATCTATATTCAACTATTTGCATGTTATCATCATTTGTTTGCATGCAGTTTTGAAGTTTTGTAATTTTGAGTGAGTTTTGTTCAAAGATCATTGTTGTCATGTTGCATATGGCTGAGCGAGAGAGTTTTTGTCAACATATTTTTTTCTTTTCGTGTGAGTGAATGTTGTCTTGACTGTTGGCTATTGTATTGACTGCTGGCTACTGTATTGATACTCGAGAGGGATTATTGATGTTATATCTAAGACTTTTGTGATCCATAATGTAGATTATAAATATCTTTCGGATTAATCACATCATTAGGATTTGGTCGACGTTTCGAACCATCTATTGTGGTTCATCCCATCTAATGGGATGATTGATTCTGAGAGTTGTGTTGTAGAGATGATGATATTGTGATTTGTATTAACTGAGTTTATTGTAGGGTTATGTATTAGCATTTTGTATGCTGACATTTTTTTTGCAAAGAATTTATGGCAAAGTGTCACAAGTAGCAGGGATATATATGCATACCCTACATTTTATATTGAAGATTTGTAATTTTGAGTGAGTTTTGTGCAGAGATCATTGTTGTCATGTTGCATATGGTTGAGCAAGAGAGTTGTTGTGAGCATATAATTTTTTGTGTGAGTGAATGTTGTCTTGACTCTTGGTTGTTGTATTCACTGTTGGCTTTGGTATTGAGATTCGAGAGGGATGATTGATTCTGAGATTTATGTTGTAGAGATGATGATATTTTCATTTGTATTAACTAAGTTTATTGTAGGGTTATGTATTGGAATTTTGTATGTTGGCATTATTTTTTTGCAAAGAAGTTATGGCAAAGTGTCACATGTAGCAGAGAGATATATACATACTCTGCATTTTATATTGAAGCCTTGTAATTTTCAGTGAGTTTTGTGCAAAGATCATTGTTGTCATGTTGCATATGGCTGAGCGAGAGAATTGTTGTGAGCATATTTATTTTTTGTGTGAGTGAATGTTGTCTTGATTGTTGGTTGTTGTATTGAATATTGGTTGTTGTATTGAGACTCAAGAGGGATTATTGATTCTGAGACTTATGTTGTAGAGATGATGATATTGAGATTTGTATTAACTGAGTTTATTGTAGGGTTATGTATTGGCATTTTGTATGCTGACATTATTTTTTTTGCAAAGAAGTTATGGCAAAGTGACACATGTAGCAGAGAGCTATATACATACTCTGCATTTTATATTGAAGTTGTAATTTTGAGTGAGTTTTGTGCAGACATCATTGTTGTAATGTTGCATATGGCTGAGCGAGAGAGTTTTCGTGAACATATTTGTTGTATGTGTGAGTGAGTGTTGTCTTGACTCTTGGTCGTTGTATTGAGACTCGAGAGGGATGATTGATTCTGGAGTTTTGTTGTAGAGATGATGATATTGTGATTTGTATTAACTGATTTTATGTGTTCAGGAAAAACTAATAGCATACAGTATCAAATAACTAACAGTACTAACAACATTTTAATACACTATACATGTTGCTTCTAAGATAGATGTTAATATCCATATGAATGAAGTTTGTATAAAGAGGTATGCTTTGTTGCATGTTGTGTGTTGATAGTTATGTGAGATATGGTTTGAAAAGTATGATGAAAATAATTAAATTATACTTAGTGTAGTAGAGGAAATCTTGGATCTATTAAGATAAAAATGTCTAAACATATGGAAATTTAGAAAACATTCATAAACTAACAGAACTAACAGTATACAGTATCAAAAAACTAACAGAACTAACAACATTCTCATGTCATTCTTTTATAATGTTCCATTATAATAGACTATATATGTTCCTTCTAAGATCGATTTTGGTTACAATGTCGCATATAGTATGACAAGAAAAATAGACAGTCCATCCAAAATCCACATCATAATGTGGTTACAACCAAAAACATATAACACCCCTATTATTTATGGCCTTAATAATCTTCAATGCCAAACCCTGAGTTTCCTGATTGAGCCAAGTAGGTTGGCCTTCCTAAGAAGGGTTGATTATGTTGTGTTTGATTGCTTCCATATAATTGAGACTAATTTTTCCCTTCCAACCAAGGAGGAATTGAGTACCCATACCTCACACTTGCGCTAAGTGGAGGTGTGTGATGAGCATACATTGAATTCACACCTGCTATGGTAAGAATAAGGCAAGTGGGTAAACTCCCATTCTGATAGTGAGGCACTTGAATGTTTATGAGGTCTTGGAATAATGGTGTATTATTTGCAATATTTTCCAATGTGTTGGACATTTCCCTGGTTTCATCAATTGTGCTTGCATTTATGTCAACCATATCAATCATCCCCTGATCCTTTTCAATCATTTGTTTAGCCTTTCTTTCTTACATTTCATGTCTTTCCACTTGTTTTTGTTTCTCCTTCTCTTTCCTTGCCCTCTCTCTTTAAAGCCTTTCATTTGCTCGACGTTGTGCTGCAACAATCCTTGTTGCCTTCTTCTCCTTGGCTAGATCCTTTTTTTCCTATTTTAATTCCTGAATTTCAACTTTTTTTTTCAGACTCAACTAAGAGTTTTATATAGTCTTCTGAGGTGAGTAACTATGAACTTCAGCCCAAATGAACACTATCGGGTGTTCCTTTCTTCTTTTTCATTGACACGCTTTCTATTGGTAGCTTTAGGAACCGCCCAAGTAACTTCTCCACCCCACCCCCCTCCCCCCCAACTTGCATGTCATTTCTTGACACTTGCCTTTCAGTATCCGTGACAATTGATTGAAATATATTGTTATCTTCATCTGATGCCTCATTATGTGCTTCATCTTCTTCCATTGATCTATTTTCCACCAAAAAATGAACAATTTCAGTGTTCAATTCATTCAGTTGTGAAGGCATGTTCATGCTTTGTTTATTGGTTCTTGAGACATTGTGCTCATTCAAATTAATCATGGCTTCTGCCAGCCATGATGGTGGGTTTACTTGGCTTGGAAATGTCAATTAGTCACTTTCAATGTCATTAACAATATTAGAAATTTCATTTTCAACTACATATGCATTAACAATATCAGCAATTTCATTTTCAACTACATCTGCATCGTCAACTGCATGTTCAACAATGTCATTAACAATATCAACAGCAAAATTTCCATGTGCTTGAGTTGGTAGAACAACCTCCACGTTGTTATCAATTTTTCATGAATATATTGTGTTTCACATACCTTCTCATCATCAGCATCATATAACTGTCCTTGAGAGAGGGAAATTATATTACCAGTTGCAACCACATCAGCATGTTCATCTACTTCTTCTTGCACTTCAACATATGTTTGGACATGCCCTTCATCCTGACTATCCACATGAAACGCTTGGCTACAACCAATATCATGCATAAGAGCATCATAATTCAGTGGCCAGATTCATGTCCTCCTAAATCTAGCCTTGATATTTGATGGGGTCAGAGCCCTTTTAAAAGCTTTACTTTCAGTGGCTAGATTCATGTCCTCCTAAATCCAACCTTGATATTTGACGGTGTCAGAGCCCTTTTAAAAGCTTTACTTGCAAGCTCTGCTAGCTCGAACCTTTTCACCTCAACCCCTCGATTCTTTTCCATCCATGCAGCACGCTCTGACCTGAAATAGTTCTTGAACGGGCCAAACACAATAACATCAAAGGGTTGCAATTTGTGAGTGGTATGAGCGGGCAATGTTAAAAGGTCAATGCCCAAATTGTTTGCCTCATCAATTGTTTGTACAGCCATGTGGCTTCCATGGCCATCTAATATCAATAGGTGTTTGTTATTAGGTGAGACACCACCTGGAACAGATGCAGCAAAGTGGCAAAGCTAATTTGAAAAAAGTTATTTAGTCATCCATGCATGGGATGTGCAGACATGCATACACCTGGTTCACAGTTTTGTATATAGTTTTTCATCTAATTTTTACCTTTGAATAGACAAAATCCTAAGATTGAAGAACCAATTGCATTGACACAACATAAAATGGTTATCCGCTCCCTGCTCTTAGACAAAATCTCTGACACGTTTCGGCTCCCTCTCTTGGAAATTACCCGCATGCCACAATTCCTTCCCGCCTGTAAACCTGTTTCGTCACAGTTCCATATATGGTTTGCACCATAAGAATGTTTAACGTATGCACTAGAAAGAGTGTCATAGAACTTACATATAACTGCAGGGCACAAATTTAATGCTTTGTCTTTGTCAAGGCCCTCAGTTGTACGCAAGACAAGGTATTGATGCCTTTTTTTAAACCCAAACCACCATGATTTACCAGGAAACCCATATTTGAATGGGTTTGGCCTCTCTTGACAAATGAGAAATTGTGGATTTGAGTTGTATCAACTCTATCCCATGTCCCAATTGGGCCATTTCTTTATACCACTCAACCACCTCGGCCTCCCCCTCTTCAGTCATAACTGTAAGAGGCCCTCTGTGTTTGGTATGAGTGAGCCCATTTATCCAATAATGTATTGATGAGGAACGAATACCATGTTTCTTTGCAGATGCCCAAACTGAATATCCATTAAACTCTATGTCGTCAATTGCAGCTAACATTTCTTTTTTCCAACCTCTTATAACACTGATCTTTTTAGTTGATCTTTCCCCTTGGACTATGGTTGACAGTGGCTCTGTGAGTGATGGTGTGAAAACATCAGCTTCAGCCACATGGTCATCCTCAACAACATCGCTTGGAGCATTGTTGACATTCACATCACATGTCATTTCCTCATCTTATGAAGTGCATCGCATCTGGGCACCCTTGGTCACTTTTCTGCCACTTCTCCTTATACGAGCTACATAACTAACTCTTTCCATAGATGCTACTACTTGCAGAATTATTGCATGCATTTAGTTAAGAATAATTGAAAAGTATGCTTTCATACAAGCCAAACATATCTATGCTTTATTACAAGAATTATCAACATGTATGTTAGTAGCAGCTCAAGAGATTTTCATACATATAGATTTTTTACAATATCCTTAAAAAAACAAATCTACAGATGAAATTAGTTGTATGTGTTCAAATATATCAGTGATTATTTTTTTGATAACTTGTTTTTACACTTAAAATACGATGAATTTCTTGATAACTTGTTTTTACACTTAAAATACAATGATTGTTTTGATAGCTTGTTTTTACACATAAAATACAATGACTGTAAAGTCTTATAATGTTGGAGAGTGAATTTCCCCAATAGAAAGGCATGGTATGGTTGGATGGGAAATACCATCGCTCTTCCCTTGGATTTCCCATCTCTTGGGCTGTTGGTAAGGCCACCTTTCACTAGTGAATTTACCTACTTTGACAAGGCTCTTTTCACTTCCCAATTTACTATCTTGCATAGGTCACTGCTCCGCTCCTAAATTTATCCACTTTTACAAGGATGAGGGATTGCTATTAGACCCTTCTAATACTACCGAAAACCTACGATGATGGGATCGAGTACCAATTATTCAGTATAGCAGCAATAGCACTAGGGAGGGGGGCACAGTTTTTACATAACTTACATGCGGAAATAGTACACTGCATATTCTTTGTAAAAGCTAGTATTGTTTCCTCGTTTGGTCTATACAAGGGATTCCTTGAAGAATTGACTAAAACAAATTACATCAGAATGGTTATTTTCCCTATTAAACAAGGCTACTCATATTTGGGTCAATCTGAATATAGAATAAATCTAGACACAATAGTTTTCAATGAGAGAGTTCTTTCGGCAGGTCTTTCTTGACTTGTCTTCAAGGGATTAAAGAGTTTGCAGGAGTAACAGTTTGCGACAAGGATCTTCTAGATGATACTGCTAACACAGTTTATTGTGCACATATAGTTGTACACTATGTATATGGGTTTGACATATAATCACTGTAAAGTCTTACAATGTTGAAGACACTCACAGACATCCTAAGTTTGGATTGGGAAGACATGGTAATTTTGCAAGTTGTTTGGCTGTTGAGGGTAGCCTTAGCTCTATTATCAGACCTAGTTATAAAGTGCATTACATAGACAAAGAAGTTTTTGTTGTAATCTAGTTAATTTTGTTATACATTTTGCTAATTTTGTTGTTGTATATGTTCAAACTTATAGAGAATTGAGTTGATGTTGTTTTTGAATAGCATCACAATGACAAACTTATTGTACAATATATTATGCATGCTCTATGATAGATGGTAGCCAAAAATATTTGGGAAGACATGGTAATTTTGCAAGTTGTTTGGTTGTTGAGGGTAGCCTTAGCTCTGTTCTCGAACCTAGTTATAAAGTGCACTGCCTAGAACTATTGATAACATTCATCTCCTTAACTCAAATCAAAGGAGAGAATACACTGATGAAAGAGTTTTCAGTGATTTATATCGGTGTTATGCTTCGTATGGATAATGGGGATCTCATGATAAGGACTCTGGCACATAACAATCAAAGGCTCACAATGGAATCATCCTCTGCCTCCCAACTACATAAACCATTAAGCTAAAGGTGTTAATAAACTGCATAAAATGTACTCAAAAGTGGTTTGAATCTGTTAATGAGAAAAGAGACAAATGGAATAATACTTGGCCCAGAGGAGTTTTTAACATGGAACAAATAATCCAATGTAGTAGGAGCACTGTAGTACGAGCATGTTGGGGCCATAGTACATTAATACTGGAAACCCAGTCGCAGATAGAGTTGTGAATGTGCATCAAATTCAAGGGCTCTACTTTCTGTGTAACTTTAACAAATAATTTCTTAATCAAAACACAACATATGCATATATTATCTTTTGTCATGTAGATAATGAAGCCTAGACAAACTTTTCAAATAATTGTGTGGAGTCTCCTTGTTAATTTAGTTGGTCATCTAGTTGTTCTTAAATTGTAGCTGGGAGCTGGTTCATTTTCCAATTACTTCTGAATGAGAGGAGCTAGTTGTTATAACATTGTTTTGGCTTTGGGATGAATGTCTAGAACTTGAGATGAATTGGTGTTCAACTATAAAGGAGTTATGTTCTTTTTCATCTATAGCTAGCCATACTAGCCAATACTCTGCATTATGGTTGTGTCGTATTTTCTAGTCAGCTTGAAAATGATTCAGAACATAGGAAAATAGAAAAAAATATATATTTTCATGAAAATTAAACTGTAAGAAGATTGAAATAAAGACTTAGAAATGAAAATAAGAAAACTGAAATAAATACTTAGAAATGAAAATAAAAAATTGAAATAAAGACTCAAAAATTAAAATAAAAGTGTAATAAAATTGTGTTGTAATTGAAAAAACTAACCTAAATATACTGTGAAATGTTTTGGGGTGTGATCTTTGTTGGTTTGTCTCCAGGGCTGTTGAATAGTTTGAATGTGAAACATGCAGCTTTAGCAGTGGTTTAACTTCTTTATAGTTTTTTGAAGTTGAATTTAATTGGTGACAATGATGGACATGGATTGCAATGGCTTCATTTTGCATGTGTGATCAGGATTGAATTTGATGTGATCCAATGGCTGAGAATTTTTTTTTGTTGATCCATGTGCTTTAATCTGTTTTAATGGGAAATAGAATAGGTTGAATGTCATTTATTGAAATTATTGGGTGGGTGTCATTTATTGTACACAATGGTTTTAAATGTTGTTATTGGGTGGTTGTCATTTATTGAACACAATGGATTTAAATGTTGAATAACACAGCAGTTATGAGTGACATACATTAACTTTTATTATGTGTAGGTATGGATATGCAGTTGGGATATACAGTATCGATTCTGATCAGTGGAGTTGAAGTGGCTCCTACTTTGTACTTCTGGAATAGACCATTTTGGAAGGATTAATGGTTTTATGAGTTTTTTAGTTGAGACAATATGATTTGTACTCTTAATACTTAACAAACTATTTATGGACAATTGTGGACCGAGTCAATGTTTTGGGAAATTTTAAACATAATTTAAAAGATTTTTGAACTTAAAATTATTTGTTTTTGTTTACTTATTGATTGCACATATCTCAATCTCTAATGGATTGGTGAGACCAGTACTATAACAATTACTAGTTTCTGCGCAATATAAGACATCTCTCCCCTAAATCCAATAACAATATATAATTAGAAATGACAAAAAAAAAAATATATCCTTCAATTATGACACAAAAAATTATTAAAAACTAGTTGTCGAACAAAGAATGACAACCATAGAAGTATCATATATCTGTTCTCGTATTACATTGTGTACCTCCAAATAAAGGTTCTGGAAGTCTGTAAGAGCGTGAACATATACGTAGAAATATATGATATATTGGGCTCCCCTTTAGGGAGACCTTTCAAGCAAACTATGAAACAAAAACAATTATGATGGCATGAAATATGATAACAATCATTTCTTTTAAAACACACATATTTATATAATTTCTCCAATTCACTTTAAATATGATTTTGAAAAAACGCACTCTCAACGCTCACATCAAATCCCCTGCTTTAAAAAAAAAAAAAACCAATATTAATACAATTCTAACCCATGCTAATAAGTTAATTGTTCACTCAAACATATAGCCCCTTGACTCTTCCCCTTATTAATGAAATGCATAAGTTCCTCTTATGAGCCTTGGATTTATTGAAAAGGCATTTGCAAAAGGTGTCGATTATTTTAAAATGTGTTTTTTATTTTAAAATATGTTGTTCAATATAACAGATTTTCCTTTTACTTTCTAAGTAATGGAATCTAACACATGATCATTCTTTTACTTTCTAAGTAATGTAATCTAACAAATGATTATATTTTTACTCGAATCCAAGGGAAATTAATTGAAGAAGTAATGAAATCCAAGGGAAATTAATAAGTTATTTGTATGAGATTTATTAAAAAAAAAATTGGTTATTTTCATATTGGTTAAACTTCTTAGTAGGTTTGGGTAGTTTTAGTGATATAGCTAAAATGTTTGGGCCAAAATAATTTCAAATATTAATTACGGGTTATTTTTTTCTTTCAAGTAGCTTTATTTTTGCATGAATCATTGTGATGTTTTTAGTTTTGAACTAGGAAGAAACTATTGATGATATTTTGGGCTTTATATAATTTTTATTATTCTAAAGTTTTCATTAAATGAAACATGGATTGGTTTTTTATTGTTTAAGAGATGAATTTGAATTTAGAGCTATTGGATTGTAATTATCTTCTAGTTATACAGTGCATGTTCTCTTTTGTTTTCTTGTTTTAGTAACTTTTTTCCTTCCTCTGGAATTGGAGTACTTTATTCTAGTCCTTTTAAACAATTAACATAGATCTATTTTTGCCAAATCTTTCAAATTGATAGGTTTCATACTTCACACATCCTACAATAAAATGAATCTATCTAATAAAACCCAATATTGAGAGATATAGAGGTTAAAGAATTGAAATATAGTTGAAAGGGAAAAAATGGTTTACTAGTCAAATTAATGAAGAATAGTCAAAGGAAATTAGCAAGTAATGTAATTGCAGTTCGGTGTCATGGTGTATGCTCAATATAGTTGAGAGAGAAGAAAAAAACACTTATCAATGGCTTTTCTTATTTACATTGTGTGAGGAGATAGTATGTTCTGCTTCTATTAGTGTTTCAACTGTTAGTGTATGAAACACCAATCAAACCATATCATCTCGTTGGCAACAATCAGATTGGTTTAGAAGCCTATGTTATTTAATTAAAATATGAAACACTTAACTGGACGAGCAAGCTTAGTTGCATAACCAAATATATTGCGTGTACCTTGCTTGAAAATGTTTTGCCACATTTACATTTTTTTCTCCATAAAGTTTAAAAATAGCATCATGGAAGGTTAAAATGTGATATGGTCATAGGCTTATATGGTCTTCTCTATTGGTTGTTCTGATTGTGCTGAATGTGACTTTCATAGCTAGATTAGATGTTCATGGGCTTTGGCTTGTGCCATATATTATGGTAGCTATCCAAATTAATTTTCAGAGCTGAGAAACTGAGAGTGGATTCATTTGGTACTACATCGACGAGGTAATACAACCTAATTCATGCAAAAGCAGGTTCAATGTAATGTTATATTTGAGTGGATTCACAAAAACATTATCATAAATAAACAGAGTTCACGTTGGTTTTCCTTTGCTTCTTATTTCTCTTTGTTGGGTTTCCGTTATTCCAAAAAATGGGACATTCTTCTTAACTTGTACTTATAGGGGTTGATTCTAATTTACTTGGAAAACTCGTTAATTCTCAACTGAAAATATTATATATTTGCACAGTAAATGTGTATGATAACATTCCTCAAGACAATTTATGTCGTGTTTGATGCCTAACAGGCCCGGGAAAGTTAATAAAATTAAACTCGTTCAAATTTGAATGTTAAAGTATATATGGTATAGTGCTTTGTGTGGCGCAATTGCCAATAAGCGATAACATTCTCAGGCCCCTATTATTCATTTATTTGTAGTATATTACACACAACATAGGTATTTTAATTAAGATGGATATAACATTTGAATCAAAAAATGATCAGGACAAATATCAACCCTATTCAGTGTCAAGGCATGTTTCTTGTTCGATTGAGATATTTCAGGAATCTAATAGAAAGGTGTTGAATGTTGGAGCTTACTTTAGCATAGCTTTTATAGTATCTTTTAGCAATGGGATTGGTGAAGAAATCATCATGAGTTGAGATCATGTTCGTGTTTGCCATAGCTATCCCATTGTACATATTAGCCTCTCCTTCAAAGTTCACATAATTGTTCACCAAGCTAAGTATTAGTCTGGGAGCATACTTGTTCATCTTAGAGACCACAAAGTCCAAATCCCTCATTACAAAATAGAGAAAACAAAACAACCTAAAAACAGAAAAGGAACAATGCCAACATACCTAGACACCCAAAAACAAAATGAAAAAACAAAAATGGGTGAACTTAAAGCACTGATCTATCCAAGGTCCCATGCACAAGCCTAAAAGAGTTGGTCATCATATACACTAGAAGTTAATTGCCATGCCTCGTAGTGGTCATCGTTGATGGCCCAAGTCCTAGAAACGTTCAACCCATGAGTTGCAGCTTGTTCAAAAACATAGGTCACAATTAATATATGTCCAGTTTTATAGAAAGCTTGATAATCACAGTGGCAAGGTCTTCAAGAGATTATTAAATGATATTTAGCAGAGGATCCATTGCCTTTTTTGAAATATATTTACTTGCATACAAATATCGTTATTTTATATTTTTCTATGGTCCAGTCTTTAATGGTTAACTTTAAATTGCATACAACATTGCCCAAAAATCCCTGGAAATAGCCAAATTTCTTACCAGATTTTGAAGAACGGAGGCTTCGGAAGAAACAATTGCAAAATGATCGATTGACTATTAAGATTGAATGTGGAATGCTCCTTAGAGGTTGAGATCCATAATAAGAAAAAGCAGAGAAAATACATAGAAGCCTTGTGCTCCATTCTTGTAGGAAATCCAGAATAAGCAGGGATGAAGAAAATTCATGGAGGAATTTGGTTCATTCTATTAGCATCCACTATTGTCGAGTCGAAGAAAACACATAAATTATTACAGAGAAATATCTATGCAATAGATATAAGCAATGAGAAGGTGGTTTTGATAATAGCCTACATTTTATAGCCTTAAAGTATCATTGCTCCTTTAGTTTTGTTCATTTTCTCTCATCTTGAGAACTTTAATTTTAGTGCATCACCAAAGTGAGAACTTTAATTTTAGTGCACCACCAAGTATGTACTTTATGTGAACTATTGAATGATTTAACACATTAGTTAAACATTTTATAAGTAGTTTATGTATGTGTGCTATAATCATGTTCGATGTTACTACACGTCTGACTTACAAAAATGTACTAACTTGGCACAAAGATCTTTGCACGCAAGTATTAACAATAGTTTTCTTTAATTTTTTTCAAAAATCTAATGAAGAATACTTGCATTTTGCTAGGTTTCATTAATCTTTGGCATGATTGTTGTTTTTCTAATTTTTTATGAGCCCTGTTTTTTTGGTCAATTTAGAGTTTTTAAGTGTGTGATTCAATCACTCTTGTGGGATGTCAATTTAACAATTTGGCGTCAATGGGTCTCCATCTGGATCTTTCAATGGGTAAAGAGGTATCAATTTTTCAAGTTCCAAATTGTAGGTTCAACCCTTAATTTGGGTCTCCACTATAGTAGTAACAACCCCCCAATATCCTACCACTTAACAATTCGAGCAAAGCAAATAATAGAACAAGTATCATTACCAATCACATTAAAACTAGGAACATTGCCATAACTCATTGGCATTTGCAGAGACGTGTTGCTTTGCAACTTCCCTGGTTTGAAATAATATATAATTTTGTAGCAAAATAAATTGATTACTATATATCGTCTTAAACATAATCATAACATACTTGATCCTTATTAAAATAAGTTTAAATTTGCTTAACAATTTCCAACCAATTTAACTAATTATTATGTAAAGTCAATATACAAATAAAAATTATTTATATATTTATCTTGTCCTGATGATGAACCACACTGGCTAGTTTGAAACGCGTCAACAAAATCTGCTTGACTGTGATTTTCACCAAAAGATTTTATACACAAGTTTAAATTTGTTTAGCGATCCCAACCAATTATAGTATAAAGTCTATACACAAATAAAATTGTATTATGTATTTTTTTGCGCAGGAAAAAAACGCAAAAAACAAGGTCTATGTGGTCTATAATACTCACAGTTAGTTATGATTTGTACGGTAAAGATAAAATGTGTTATCATAATATAATATAGGTGAAAGTAATAATGTTGGTGTTCTTGGAATATAAACAAAAATGTATGCTTATTTGAAGGAAAAAATAACAATAAAAAACAACAAAGTCTACATACTCATCAACCATGATTTGTATTATAGTATAAGTCAAAGTAATAATGTTAGTGTACGAAGAATATATTAAATTTAACCAATTATAATACTAGCATTTGCACCGAGAGGTGCAAAAATTTTAAGCTTTTAAAAATTTTACCAGTAAATGTAAACACGGAGGAAGATTATCAGCCCAGCTATGAATTTCAAATTGGAAGATTATCAGCCTATCAGCCCAGGAAGATTATAAACCTCAAATTTAATATTCCGAGTAATATAAACAACAAAACAAAACTGAGGATTATCTTCTTTCAATTCACCTGCCAAATAGAAAAGGCTCTGAACTGTTATCTACCAGTGTGAAGTGGCCCCAGAAATAAATTTACTCAAATCTACCAATATACTCAAAACTAACAATTTTACCTGGGCAGCGAGCTCCTGGTCCTCTCTGTTCGTATCCAAAAGTGAAATCTTCGCCTTCAGGATTTCTTCAAAATAAGCCCTCCCTGCAACATCCAGAAGGTTCAATCGATCTCCTTTATAGCACTTAATCCCATCAATACCTTAGGTAAAAAACTAAATCAAAATAAAAGGGCAAAATCAAACGAAACCACTCATACATTTTATCGCAACCAGAAGCTTCAGTTCTACTTATAAGCGAAAATAACCTGATACAATTCTGTCAAAATGCCACTCGACTCTACACTTAAAAATCTAGCAATAATAAGATTGATATATAAATAGAAGACTAAAACCTTCAACAATGTATGTCGAGTGAAGCAATTAAAGCATTAAAGAAAAATGAAGTGAGATGAACCTGGAGACTGTTAGCTTTGACGTATTCCCAGATCTTTTTCACTGCTTCTAAGCGGGGAACCTCGAAAACACGGAGGAACTACTTCATTTCTGGAGAAACCGACACAGGAATATTAAGCCCTAACACCTTCATGGCCTTCGCAGGAGTTTCTCCGGCCATTGCTGCCGTCTTTTTCGTTGTGGCCATGGCAGTGCCGCTCGGCTGCTGAGCTTTGGAAGCCACCATTCCCAGCTTGCTCGCTTTGTAAACCATCGCCAATGCCTCTAGAGATAGCAGAGGGCCGATTGTTCGCAGAGTGTCGTTAACCCTATGGAAATGCTCCACAACCTCTGCCTCCATCTCGTAGAAGGTGTTGGCGATGATCCTCCAGCCTCTGCTAGAGCCAGAATTAGTGCGTGCCGTAAATATTGTAATTATGTTTGAATGGATCCCTAATGCAAAGATCAAGGCCAATTTTGTAGTGAATGGATATGCATGCATACATTCTAAGTACACTTCCATGCACACCTGTTATAGTCACCAGACATCCAATTACCTTTTCATTACTTTAATTGCATGTCACTACTTTTATAAGTTCAACCTTAATCATAGAATAAATGTTAATGATCTTTTTTTCAGTATCCAAAATTTCCACTCGCCAAAATAATACTTCATGATCTTTTATTATTTCATCCTCCAAAATAACACATTAAATAATCTGGACGATAAAACCAACTTTGATCCCTGGGCTCACTGGCAGCTAATCACTACCTATTGCCACATCAAACAATCCACTAACAGAAAATTAACTTACATCCACAGCCATATGTGGACACCAATACATCCATGGACCATGTCCCATAAGCCCAGATAACACCATTGAAAATGATAAAGCTTTTTTCCTGTATATAACGAGGAAGTAGGAGATAGTAGACGAAATGTGACATGGATCCATTGGAGATATGAACATGCAACACCATGAAAATGAAACAACACTTATTTGCACGTTACAAGCAAAGTAGAAGATAGTAGCCAACATTTCTTGGAGATATGTTGAAGTTCAGTGAAAAAGAAGTCCTCGACTCTTACTATTACATATCAATTGATTCTTAGCTACTAATTTGAGTAGTACAAGTTCCCTGTAAACCTACCACTAAATATAGACATGTGCAACTATTAGATTATCAACACATTCAGGAATTTTGTTTCATTTATTAACTACTACATAGAATCTTTTTGTACATCAGTAAAGAGCATGTTTAAACTGTCATTATATATGGCTCTGGATCTCTCTGTTTTGCATATTTAGATTTGGATTAAGCAATTATTAAAATCATGTATTTGTTTTAAAAACATTTGGTATATAATGCTGCAAAATCGTAAACAAGAAGCAAAATTGTTGTCAAGGAGCATGTATAGAGAGAGAAAATGTAGAGACTATATTATGTAGTAAAAACAAGCTAATCATGCCTTTATTCATTCAAAGAGTAAATGCCTTTTAAAAAAATCTACACTTTAATTTGTAAACATACAGAAAAATCGAGGTAAGTGCATGTGCCCATTAATGTATGAAAACACCCAAGGCCAAACAATAAGCAATGGATTTGAAACATGTTCTCCACCTGCCATAATTTATGGACAGATAGCCCCCAGTGTTTGGGAACCACTCCCTAAACAAGAAATATGAATTATATGTAATTGAATTTTCTTGTGCAATTTTTGAAGTTCACTGGAAGAGTTCATAGCTCGATACATTATCCCAATGGCAAAAGCCAAAGAGCACAACACAAAGCCAAAATGAGATAAAAGAAATTGATACATAATCCCAATAGCAAAAACTAGAGACCAAAATACAAAAGGCAAAATGGGAAATAAGAAACTAACATTAAGTATCTTCCATTTCCTTGTCAAAAATTATTATGATTGAACTAATTAAAATAACTGGAGAAAAAAAAATTGTACATGGTTGCATTCTTCAAAAGAACAAATAGTATCAATAAATAAGCATGTTAATCAAAATCGGCCCAGAACAAAATTCTGTACATAATACTGAAAAGATAGACTATTAATTATAATTTTGTTGAGCTATGGGTTGTGGTTTAGTAGTTGAAAGCAACTATCATTTCAACATTGAATCAGCTTCATACCAAGGGAAGGCTCCACTCACTCCAACATTAAAATGGATTTTAAGGCATAATGCAGAGCAGTTGGAGTTCTGTATTCAACCGACCAGATACATATGGTCTGTATAAAGTGCATAAATGGCACACTGCATTGAATACAGAGTTAGAGTTCATAGATATCGAATCTGTAAAACAATAGAAAATAAAAGACATCAACATTTATCCTTAAGAAAAATACTAACTATAATAAAACCCATCCACCTCGTCCAGAGAGAAGTAATCAAATATTGAAGATGCCGCTTCAAGAAGCGCATCTGCTTCCTCTGCCAATCTTAAATCCATCTCTGCTTCCTTTGCTGCTTCTTCGACCAAGGCAGACATGGCGTCTGCTTCTGCCAATTTCATGGCAGCAGCTATCGAAGCTTCATTTATCACGTCCACCGAAGAAGCATCCATGCCATTGGAGCATACCTCCATCGACCCATCAAATGGAACCAGAGGCCCTACCACTGCAGGATTAACCTCTCCCAAATCTTTGAGCATGTAACTGTTACGAACCCTCAAAATATTTTCTTGCAAGACTAACTGCGTGAGCTTGGAAGAGAGTGCCCGCCTGAAATTTGGGGGCAATTGGTGTCTCTCCTCCATGAAACTTGCAATCGTGGCAACATCCGTCCTGTTCGGATCTCGCAGAGCTGTAAGGGCTTCTAAAATCATGTCATTGTAATCACACCTCGGTGAATGATTCCTTGCAGCAGTTGATGTTGAAACACTCTTAGGGGAAGAAATAACATGATCCGAAACTGCTGCTGCTGCAGAGCATGTTGTTGCAGGAGACTAAGGGGTAGCTGAAGAAATAGGAACAGGTGTAAGGGGCTTTTGTCTAGGGGTTTTGGAACCCTGCCCACCAAGAGTCAAACTACTCATAAGGTTGTGCCATTTGTCCTTCAAATCGACATTGGAAAGAGCTGTAATACAGGCTGCAAACTCTGGGTCCTTGAGAATGGTCCTCCACTTACCAGTCCCATACTTTACCACGCCTGCTTGCAGAGCACTCTCCTCTTCAGAGGTCCATTTCAACTTAGGAGCACCCATGGATAGGTATCTAGGTATCTATCTACAGTTTCTTCTTCAAATGGCCTCTTTCTCCTCTGTCTGCTTTGCTCTAAGACTACTGGCAAAAACCCACCAATCCCCTTCACTGATAAAACCCCCTCCACTCTAAAAGTCCACCAATGCCCTTCGGTGTCAAAAACCCACAAATCTAAAACCCTACCAATACCCTGCACTGCCAAAAACCCACCAATCCCCTGACTTCAACCAGGTTCGATCATGATCATTCAACCAGATCTAAAATTCAACGAAATTGCCGAAACAAAACTAAATCCCGCCCAATAAACCAAAACCACAGAGGAATGAATGAGACCCGCCAGCCGACCTAGGTTTTATGTTCAGCTTGTCAACACATCAGTCCGCTTCATACGAAATTGCGCCGCCTCGGGCCAACTCAACCTGGAGACTGTTAGCTTTGACGTATTCCCAGATCTTTTTCACTGCTTCTGAGCGGGGAACCTCGAAAATGCCGAGGAACTGCTTCATTTCTGGAGAAACTGGCACAGGGATATTAAGCCCTAACACCTTCGTGGCCTTCGCAGGACTTTTTCCGACCATTGCTGCCATCTTTTTCGTTGTCGCCATGGCAGTGCCGCTCGGCTGCTGAGCTTTGGAAGCCACCATTGCCATCTTGCTCGCTTTCTAAACCATCGCCAACGCCTCTGGAGATAGCAGAGGGCCGATTGTTCGCAGAGTGTCGTTAACCCTCTGGAAATGCTCTACAACCTTTGCCTCCATCTCGTAGAAGGTGTAGGCGATGATCCTTCAGCTCTGTTTGTTCCCACGCCTCTACCGGAGCCAGAATTGGTGCGTGCCGTCGTCGGTGGTGACCTCAGGGTGCTCCCGCAGCATCTGAAGGCGAGTGAGAGGAACTTCCTTGGAAAGCCCCGTGACATAATGACCGGAGTCTATGCCAATGCGTCAAGACTTCATTGGACAGATGACTATCCAAATGTAAAATTTTAATTGGTTCGACGGACGATAGGAAAATCTTTTCATTCGTTGGAGTGAGCAGTGTTTGCTCAG
Source organism: Pinus albicaulis (assembly GCA_034641835.2). Classification (NCBI taxonomy): domain Eukaryota; kingdom Viridiplantae; phylum Streptophyta; class Pinopsida; order Pinales; family Pinaceae; genus Pinus; species Pinus albicaulis. The sequence goes on along the minus strand of CM076569.1, from coordinate 665,714,624 downwards.
CCCACTCCCACAAAGAAAACGCCTCCGACGTAATAAAGCTTGTACACAAATAAAATAATATTATAGTATAAGTCAAAGTAATAATGTTGGGCAAGTGGAATATATTAAATTTAACCAATTATAATATAAAGTTTGTACACAAATAAAAATGTGTGCTTATTTGAAAGGGAAAAAAAAACACGAAACAACAAAGTCTACATACTCATCCACCATCAATTGTATTAAATAATATAAGTCAAAGTAATAATGTTGTCATGAATGGAATAAATTAAATTAGTATATCTGGACTGGGTGATAAAAGTCTATACACAAATTAAAATGTATTCTATTCCGATGGGAAAAAGGGGTAAACAACCAAGTTTGCATACTCATCATTATATGGTAATACTAGCAATTGCATCAAGAGGTGCAAAGGAACGCCGGAAGGGGGTAGATATGTAAGGGAAGTAATTTTTTGAAAATAAAAAGTTTGTGATGATATGGAATATTGGATTTTAAACTGTGACTAAAATCTTTCTGTGAAAATCACATCAAAATAGATTAGGTCGACACGTTTCGAACCAGCCAATATGGTTCATGATCAGAACAAGATGGAAAATCTGATCAAGTAACGTCTTTAAATAGAAAGTATAGCTCCTACTAGCGGCTAGTTTGACTCAAATAATAAAAATTAATTTATTTTATTTTAAAAAGAGTAAACCAAATGATCAAAGTTTATAATTTGAATTTTAAATATTTATATTTATTTTAATAAAAATAATAATTATTAATTTAATATTATTAAAATTTAATTAATTTAATTTAATTAATTAATTTATTTGTTTATTTTATTTTTTTATTTTTTATTTTATGGCAACTGAAATAAGGGTCGCCTATCAAAACTGCCTTCAATCTTGTCCAAAATACAAAGTTCCTCTTGACGTACAACAAAAATATAAACAGTCCAAATATTAAAAATAGCCATAGAGGCGGGCACAATGTGTCAGCTACATCACAAACCAAAAGATTATCCTGCAGCCAGTATCAGACCCAAGGTCTACATATTGTCATTGTTAAGTGGCCCTCCCCACCTGCAATCTTCTATATCATATTATCTGCAGTCTAATGCCCAATTTATGACATGGCCATCAAGCTGAATGGTGTTTTGACGCCTAATTTTTGCTCAAGATAAACACATATATCTGCAGTCTTCAAATGCCCAATGTATGATATTGCCGCCTAGCTGAATGCTGTTTTGGCGCTTTAGTTTTGCACAAGTTAAACACACACCGAAGCAAGAGACAGCAATCTTCACTGGATGTTTTGACATCACATCATTAAGTTTTCTGTCCTGTTATTCTAAGGCACCTAATTATGTATTTTATAATGAGTTTTTGAATGGCAACTGTACTCTTCCCATTTCTTATGCTAATCCCATGGCTGTATACGTTTGAGTAGCCGGTGATTGCGTATACTCAGAAGACATGGAAATTGGCTTCTAGAGAACCAATGCATGCAGAGAGTGGCTATTAGAGGCCCAAAATGGATGGATCCATAGAAATCATTATTGCTCAAAGCACTGGACTAGCAGAGGTTCAGGTATGTGATAGGCAATGTTCACGTTATCGCTGCTTTTTGCTAATCCCTGCCTATATTTAACTAATTGAATCAATTAAAAGGTTAGCAGCTTCCATCGATTAATCATTAACACACATATTGGCGTATTGGGGAGTTGTTGACTTCATTCATCTACGGGATAAATGTCCTTGTTTTGCAAACCAGTTGAGTTCAGTACGCAAATGACTTTGTGAGAATGTAATTTGGGTTGTCTAGCTTACCCATTATATTTCTCCGATTAAGTAAAGCTCACTTTTCTGGTTATGACAAAGAACACCCATTTTACTTCTCATTTTAATTTCTGACCTACATAACTAACAAGTTGTATTAGTACAAGATGATACGATTACTAAGTGAGTTTAATGTGTTACAATGGTTTACGATCTAAATCAAGATATCTCTTACCGCTTTGAAATCTGGGGTGCTTCATACAGTCACAAACATAATATGAAATTGCCTCTTCTCAGATTTTCTACATAATATGTTTGACTTATGATTCACTCGATTTAGTGGCACATTATAATTCACTACTAGATATATCGAGGGACAACCATGAGATAACATACTGCGCAGAAGCCATCCTATGGACACATCGGCCTTGTGCAGGCTCTTGGGGCTTCTATATGGACAGAACACTTGACAATTGATACATTACAATTGTAGGGTGATCTGACTTTGATTAAGTGGATTTGTTCATATGATGTAGCCTTTGATCTCAAAGGTAGCCTCGTTTTTAATTCGAAATTTGAACGACAGCAACTACAAGCGTGAAGCCACATCGATATTTCATGCATATATGTGCTCCCTTATTTTTCACGACACGTTTCCTCGTTACTTTCCCAATTTTCCTTTGTCTGGCGGTTGAAAGAGCTGAGGTCCAGCAGATTTCGGATCCACGAACCATCGAAAATGGAGAACGATAAGGGACTCGGCCCAACCAGCGCCAATAAGAATCATAGTATTTCTGTGGGAAGTAAAGTGAAGAAGGGCGTTCTAGATGCAGGCACCAGCGTGGGGAGGGTTTTCAGTATGTAAAAGCTTTCGTTGTCTCTCAGGTAAAAGCTTTAATTAATCATGGCAATTAATTAAATACAGAATTGGCATCATCTTTAATGTCTTAATTTCATATTTCAATGTTGTTGGATGGACAAGCAGGTAAAGAAATTGAGCACCAAAGACCAGAAGGAATTGATGGAGGCCGAATTTCAAGCAGATGCTGCAGAGTCAGCCGAAGCAGAGAAGAAAAGGCATGAACAGGAAGTTCTGGGCATCCAGAGTTCATAAATGTTAAGCATTCTGGTCTTTGGTTATCTTTTATCTGTAGATGTTGATCATTTTTTTGTTTTTAAGGGTTTTTGTAGTGTGGTTCTCTGTAAACCTGTTGTTTGCCACATTTCTTTACTTGTCAAAGGGTACGCCGCTGACGCATGAAATGGATGCTGGGTGAATCTCTGTACATTGAAAGAAGGTTCTTGGATACATTAATGGTAATCAATGGCCTGGTTCATACTCTGATACGCGTAGAGGATGTTGTTACCATTGCACAAGAAATCCTGCTTCCGACATTTCCATTCATGGTCTCTGTAAAAACGGGAAATGGCCACGGTTTTGCAAAGTTCTTTTAGAGAATTCGATTATTCAAAGGTGCCTCTAATTCTATTTATTCCGGCAGCTCACGAGTTTGTTTGGAGTTTTTGCTTGCATGCCCAGGATCGAGTCGCAGCAACACCAGTAGTAGTTACAGTATCTCGCTCGGTGGACATAATCATGGGCGAGTGTTTTCTTGCTTGTCCGCCCAGGGTCGAGACGTGGCAGCAGCAGCTATGACATCTGGTTCGAGGCTGCCGACCTGGAAAGAACGGGAGAATAACAAGAAGAGAGAGTGGCGAAGGTGAATCTGGAGGTGATAGTTGGCAACTTTTTATTTGACAGAAGGGCGATGAGAAAATGATTTGATTGGGTGGGATGAACAGTGTTTGCTCAGCCCACTCCAACAAAGAAAACGCCTCCGGCGTAATAATATAAATCAAACTAATAATGTTATTGTAAGTGGAACAAATTAAATGTATGCAAGGTGGTGGTGATTACACGTTTTTCAAATATATTTTTTTTAATGGTGGTTTCATTTTGTATGTGGAGGGAGAATTTTTTTTTTTTAAGAAAATAATAAATTAAAAGTTATGAAATTTAAAAAGAAAGAAAAGTTTAGGGATTTTTGGATAGATGATGATCGGGTGTTTTGTTAAGACACTCCTTGATGTGAAGTTATTGGTTTAATTCCCCTCCCTAATCGGGGTATTATATTGGACATGTTGAAGATGTAGTCTTCTCAAGCTAGATGTAGTCCTGCCAAGCTTATAAAAAAGAAAAAAAAATGTTATTGTTTAATCAAATTTTCATTTTTTTTTAGGTTTACTCAAATTTAAAGTGTAGGCATTCATCAAATGTGAAATTATATTTCACGTCCAATGAGTACCATATATATATATATATATATATTCAATGTGTGTCTACTTAATAGTATGCAAAGTGCGTATTGTGCGGAATCTAATTATGCATCTAGTGAGGGCCCACACTAGATTCCACACCCAATGAGTGCCCACACTTGAAATTTGAGTAAACCTATAAAAATATAAGCTGGAAATATTATTTAAAAACAATGTTCTTCTTTTCCATCCAAAAATATTTACCCCTAGGGATAACATCATCATCTTGAATCCTATCAGTTCTTTTAAAGTTGATTTTGTTAACATATTTTCAATTTAAGTCTCATATCTTACGTCAAAATTACCCTAATGTAGGATTATACAGCATCATTACAATTACAAGGAGAATTTATGGCTATGCAAGCACACTCTCATCCTCGAAGAGTTGAATCTAGAAAGTTCAGGGTCTTTTTCTTGTGGTTTTCAAACTTCTGTGATTTTTGTTGGTTGTAGAATCTGGATTATCCACAGTATCATAAAAAAAATTGTCACTTTTTCTTGGTTTACTTCTGATTTTTTGCTAGCTCTGCTCCACCCCTTTGTTGCCCTTTGTCATTATGGATTCTTGGTTTGCTTTACTGTGATCAATGCAAAGCAAGATCCTCGAGACAGTTGTCACAAAGGTGGTGATGTTTGACTGCTAGTGGTGGGAAACTATGGTTTATCAGTGTACATAAAGCAGCAGTGAATGCAGAACAAGAAATGCATAAGGGGGAAGCTGGTTTGAGAGCTACCACTTTTGCTTGGAAATACAGTGAACAAAATCTGTGAGATATTAAGTTGGAACTAAAAAATTTAGAGGAAAGCATATTGGGAGTGAAAGAATGCTTGCTAGATGAGGAGATTTTGGAAGATGGGTGACTAACCTAGGACACACCCCAGGTAAGAAAAATTAGTATATGTTTACAATTTCCCTATGTTGGCGTTAAAGACGATGTTGACTCAAGTTCTCTTGGATAGGCAAGACGCTAAAAACGAAATCTTGATGTTTTTAGATGATTTGGTAAAATCACAAGCAAAGATGAATGAATTTCCGAGCATACTAGAGGTTCACTTTCTCATGTAACGGGTACCATAACCCCATTGAGGTGAGAACTTCTTTCTTCTCTTAGTTTTTATGCTTTTAGGTTTTATGTCTAAATATTTTTGGGTTTTGAGCTATATAAGGCATAGTCAGCACAACAACAATTTCTTAGGCTCAGATTTTTACCATTTTACTGAACTTATCTATAGTTGTTTTAATTTCAACTATTAATTGATAAGACCTCATCATATCATTAATAAACATCCTAACAAATTGAAAGGCTATAATTTTATTTTTTTTAAGATTGTAACTATGTTGTTTTGTTAATCGTCTAGCTTTCTTGCCGCAAACAATCATGAATAGCTTATTGACACCCTAACAGATTGAAACGCTATAATTTTGTTTTATTTTGGATTAAAATTATATTGTTTTGTTAATGATCTAGCTTTCTTGTAACAAACAATCATGAATAGCTTATAAAATTCAATATATAATAAAATCGAACACATACACACCAATATATATGACAAACTTTGCAAACTTATTATTCATGGGTTTGGTTATTATTTGGTTATTAAATATGTATGGTTGGTTTATTTTCTTTCTAATCATTTATTTTGATGCTCTTTCAAATTACATATGTCCTTTCAATCTCTTTTTATTAATTTCTTCTGGATTATTAATTTATTATATATTTTAGAATGTTTTTAGTAATTTATTATTTTTTTAATTTATTTTATTATGTATATATTTATTATTAAAATTTTACAATTTTAATATTAATCTTGATATTCTTTTTTAATATCATTTATGCTTTATGTGTCTTTAAATATGGATAGAGAGTTCTCCAAAATGTTGGATATTCCATAGTCTTGTACAAAACTTATTTTAAGAAATTCCAATAACATAAATAAAATGCAATTTACAATTTAATATAATGAAATGTGTAAAATGAATAATATTTATGTTCGAAATCTCTCCACGATGGGTCACAATCATAGATGATAGTGGATTTTTAATAGAATTTGAGGAGCGAGGGTGATGGTATATTATGCCCTTAGCCACTAAGCGCAGCCATTCAAAACCTTGCCATGCAAATAGGGAATATCACCTTGGAATCGTGGGAGAAACTTTGAGGTTTGATATGGCAGCTAGCACATCTAGGAGTCATTATTCTACATCTAAGGATCATGTCCGAATGAGTTTCGTGGCAAATATGGGAGCTCAAGTGTAAGGACTTAGAACTTTTTGGAGAAATTTGATAAGAAATTCCCCCATTTTTGGGTAGATCAAAGTCATTTGCATTTTTCTTGGTTGCTTGTTTCAGATGGGAAGATTATTTTTTATCTAAAGTTCCATTCTATTTCTTGCTATTTTAATTTCTTGGGTTGAAGGCACGTTTAGGAAAGAGTCTATTCATTCTAATATTGTAAACAACAGAGAAACAAAACTAGAAGACAACCCAAGAATTCTCTCTTTTGTCTCTCTTTCTATCTTGTCTATTTGCTATGATTTCTCTAGGAATAAGATATTCCTTTGGGGCCTCGTTCCAAACTTCCATTTAATTTACTATGTTTGTCATGATATTTACTGTCTTCCCAATGTTTTCATTGGATATTGATCACATAAGATATTTTTTGTTTATTTCTTCCATGGGTCTTCTCTAAGTATCCTCTTTGTTTTCTAGGTGGGAAATTTTTGTTTTCATTCTTCTCCTTTAATTCTCCACTCCTTGACTCCTTGTGTAAACCTTCGTTTGGATTTATGTGCTTAAGATTTTCTCCCTCCTTTTTTACATTATCAATTTTCCCTTTATGGTTTGTCCGAGTGATTTTGGAGGTCGAACGGGAAGGAGGGATTAGTTTACTCCCTCCAACTCGTGGGCTTGAAACTTGATGGAAAGCTATACTATCATTATGTGTTCTATCCCTCCTCATATTCAAAGGGAAATTGAAGAAGCGGAGAAAAAAGCCAAGATTGAACAAAATTTCATTATTGTTGCTAATGTAGAAGAAGAGATTGGTGGATGGGTGCCAGAGACTAGGAACACCAAAAGCAAACAAACAAGATACTTGCATATTATGGACATTTATTGGCACTAAAAACCATAATGGGAAAAGTTCTAGTAGAACGCTAAAAAACCCAATACGAAATCCTCTTATGCATTTATGAAATGCAACGAAACATAGGAAAGCTTATTGATAGAGTTTCAATCCTGGCTAGGAAGTTGGTAGACCTTGAGTTCTCCACCTCTAACAAGGAAGGTGACATAGTTGACGCTATCAAGGTCAACTCTCCATTGAAGTAAGATGTTCTCACTTTTATTTTTTACTATGTATGATAGTAGCGACCTAACTACAATCATAGGTGTTGTTAGTGTTGGTTTGGTTACAAACTATTAAATTATTTTAAGTTACTTTATCTTTTTGGTTTTTTAATCCAGTATAGATAGTTTATATGGACAAAAACTCATGTTATGCCATTGTTCTAATTTCCCTAGTGGAAAACCAATAGGCATAAAATATGATGTTTTATTGCTCAAATAATATAACCTCACTCTAATTTACAAAATATATATATATCTATAGAAAAACCAAAATAAATACATATTTTATTTATTTATTCCTAGTTTTATTTTTACTTATTTTATTTTATTTTTCATTTTTGTATCCATGACTTGTGCCAGGACTAGGATGGGGTTTAAGGAACCACGAGCTAGGGACATCTAAGTTGTCAAAATTTAGCTAGTGATCCACAGACCACACCAACCCTTAACATGGTTGGACTTTTATTTTGGTATCTCTTCCTAACAACACCAACCCTTAACATGGTTGGATTTTATTTGGGTGTCTCCTTGTGACTGCCATGAGATTTGAACCTTAACTACTGTGATTTTCAAACCTTGTCCACCTTATATATCGAAACCCTTGAAATCCAATTGCATTAGAGAGAATTAACTTAAGAAAAAGAAAACTATAATATTAAAAAAAATGAAATAAATAAACCTTCAATAAAATGAAAATCAAATTTCTAATTACTATAATGTAAAAAATATACTTAATTAACCCTTTTAAACATAAAAGATGTAAAATATAATATAATGTGTATCTATATTAAACTTGGATATATCTAACAAGAGAGATCAAATTTCTTAATGTGTAATTTTTTTAATCATTTAATTCCATGTCATGTATTAATTTGTTCATGTTAAATCATTTTAAAAATTATACATAAAGAAATTTGATTTATCTTGGTGCTTGATAAATCTAGGTTTAAGCTCCCATGGTACAGCAAAATTGGCTATCGTCGTGATATGCGATGTTATGTAACCTATGATATTCGATGTTCATATCCTCCCCGATTGGCTTCTTTCTGCGAAAAGGGCATATCTAGGTACCTAGAGGTATAGTGGTAGTGGTCATAATCGACCCGATTTCATGTGAGTATGAAACCGAGCTAGTTGTCAATTCATCTAGCTTAAAGGAAAATAAATATCTAGGTTTAAGATGGTTTTAGGTTGGTTATTGTACATATGTAGTTATTTATTTATTTAAATTATTAATTTTTATTTTTATCTTTTAATGTTATGTTACATTCATTCATCACAACATCTCCCCCATATTAGGCTATAGGGAACCTCCCTACTCTCGGTGTAATAAAATTATAAAATAACTTAGCTTATATTTATTTTAATCCAAATTTTTCAATCATATTATGAAAATTTATATTTTTTAAGTTGGTTTAATACATCAATGGTAGCAAAGTGTAGGAAGGAATCTTCATAATCCTAACAGAAATAAGGTTGTTTATTATGCCCAAGGGCTTGAAAAGGACTCTAAAAATCTCATTGAGGCTTACTCCTGGTGGTAAGGTCTCTCTATTTCAAAGGAAAAAGGTACCAAAACTAGAAGTACTCTTCATGATCCTAGCGGAAATAAGGTTGTTTATTATGCCCAAGGGCTTTAAAAAGACTCTAACAATCCCATTGAGGCTTACTCCTTGTGGTAAGGTCTCTCCATTGCAAAGGAAGAAGGTATTAAAACTCTGACAATGCTTTGGGACTCCATGTTGGTTATCAAAACAATGATTAATCAAGCTAATCCAGTGGCGGAATAAATTGAACTTCATCATTCATCCAAACAAAAGAACAATTCCTCAGTTTGATCTCATATTGCTTTAACATATAAAGAAGGAATTTAATGGAAAATCAAACCATTGGGAAAAGGTGGCCTCCTCCCTAGGCCTTGGTGGCCTAATAAAATTGGTATTTTTGGCCATAGCCTAATCCCATGATCAATTGGTCAAATGGACATTTTATGGCTACCCATTTCAATATGTAAAATTTTTTAATCAACAAATGGAGGCAGTTTGGGAAGGATGTTGTGTTGTGGCCTTTTCAACACCCACATTTGTTTTCACATGCTTCATTTATGGTTATTCAATGTGAAGGAAATATCCTTGCATGACATACAAGACAATTCCAACTCCACAACTCACCTAGAGTTTTTTTTGGTTGAATTGTTTTAGTTTTGCGGAATGGATATTTAGGAGTGAGCTAGGTAGAGATTCAATGGAAATTTGAGCACTCTAGCACAAAAAAACAAACCTGCTGTTGGGCATGTGCAAAGGTGTGTGTGTTGAAGCAACAATAGGTTGCACTAGGTTTTCAATGTTGGTGAGTTCCTGCACTCCAAATAGGAAATCCTCAGCCTTCCATTCAATCCCTTTGGTTCTCGATCCTTCTAATTTATTTGATTCTTTAGTTTAGAATTAGCCAAACAATATTTCTTTTAGTCTTTCACTTTTTTTGATAAGTTAAGAATAAATTTTTCTATTTGGGGTTTGTGTGGTTTGGTATTTTATTGTGCTCCTTCAGTTTTCCTCTTAACCACTTCAGTGTGAAAATCATACATAGAGAAATCATGGACAATGCTAATTTGAAATAAGTTTGAAAGGTTCGTTATAGGCATGAAGAAATAAGTTAAGCTTAAAATAGTACATCAATGCTAATTTCTAAAAACCATTGAGTTTGAAGAATCCAATTCCGCACACAATGTGAACATCATGAATCTTCTCCTTCTACAAAAATAATAAAGTGATCCTTTGGAGGTTGAGTGCAACAAACTTCGCTTTTTGGTTCTTTCTCAATATCTGGACTCTCTTTCTCTTACCTATAACACATTCATCACTGGAAAATACAAGAAAGGTTGGTGAGGGATGAAACAGTTTACCATAACCACAATCCAATGGAGATTGATGTCCCGAGCTCCCCTCATTCAAGTGAGGGGAAGGAAGCACAAGAAAAATTTCACCTCTGATTGATCTTGAATGTTATTTTGACTTGTAAGTATCTTGTGTTAATTTTTTAAGAAATCTATCAATATAAATACCTAGAACTCCTACTTGGAGAAGGCATTATAGTTTATAGTAGACAATCTAGAAATATATATAGTTTTATTGCAATTCTTAAATATCATTGAATGTAATCATTTCTAGTTTCAATGCAACCATGTTTTGAAAGAATACAAATTTTTTTTTTGGTTTAAAAAAATGTTTAATACTTAAAAAAAAAACTAAATTATATTAATTTAGAATAATTTCTTTGTTGACCATGTATACTAATAATTAATTTATATAAATTATTAAAATACATTTATCTATTTATAATTTACAATTTATATAAATTGATTTAAAACAAATAAATTATATTATTATCTACATTTTAAAAAGGGGGGAAATGTGACTAAACCAACACTTAGCAATTGTATGCACATGAGAATCAACTTTAACTCATTGATGTTTTCTTTAGGTTTAAATCATTCATCCTAGATAATTAGATATCTTAACAAGTTTTTGCATTAATTTAGTTTTTTTGGTTGGGATGGGGTGCTATCATATAAATGACATAAGTTTAAACTTTGATAAGTGTAGAGATTTTTTTCTATGAGTGAGAAGTTAGGTGTTTGACTTTCAGAGTTGGGTTCCTTTTATTATTAAATGGACATAATATATTTTTGATGTGTGAAATTGGTTTAAGCAAAAATTAATAAGATATTCAAGTGGTTGGGATGTAGATCTTGCTCTCTCCCAACTTAGGTTCAAATTCCTGACGATACATTTAGCCCATTGTGATAAGGCTAGATGGGTAGATGCCCCCCATGAATTGGACCCCCCTCACAATTGTGTCTTAGAAAGTATCCACCCTTGTCAAGTAATAATTTATTTTGGTATATCTAACTTAAGAGTTGTTGGATATACTCTTGGGTTATATTATCAGTGAATTGGTTTGATCTTATGCCTAGCCAAGATCACTCTCAATAGCTATTGATTTCTCATGTATATCTAACTTAAGAGTTGTTGGATATACTCTTGGGTTATATTATCAGTGAATTGGTTTGATCTTATGCCTAGCCAAGATCACTCTCAATAGCTATTGATTTCTCATGGTTTAAAGAAAAACAATAAGAAACTTTATCCCATTTTATATAGGTGCATTTATATGTGTACCATGTCCTATCAATGTTATGTATTTTATGCCCATTTTTATGGTGATTTAATTTCCACTTAAAAAAAAAACATAAATGTTTCAAATATAACAAGAAAGAGTTAACATTATGCATATACTTTTTATACCATTTTCAAATTAATTGCAAATGGATTATCACATATGTCTAACAACAACATCACACTGATATTGAGAGGTCAAAACTAATATGTAGTAGTGACCACAATCTAACGGTTTTTCTCTTTTTCTTTTTTATCTCCATCAAACCTCTTGAAAGAGGTCCCATGATAACCACTTGTAGAAACAATCTATATAGTTCTAAATTCTCGAGCAAATATTGTTCTCCGTCTGACTCAAAAGTTTTAAATTCATGTGTTACCTTTATCTCCCAACCTAAGCATTATTCACAACGTTTTCTCTTTTTATGAACTTCATTTCCCTAGTAAGTATCTTTCTTTGACTCTAAAAAAAAAAAATGAACTCTCATTAGCTATATTATCCATAAGAGGGAGCTTATAAGGATGACATCTTTTGGCTTTAAAAATATGTTTATTTCCTCTTAATAAGAACCCTATCTTGTGGGATTTTCTTATAAAGATGCATGGTATTATAATAAGTATTTCACTTAAATAGACTCGAGGGTTATCTCAATTAGTCGAGTCCCCGTCGTTAAAGCACCTTTTATATTGGGAGGTCATGGGTTCAATTATCTCAACGCCCTCAGGGTTATGTTTTGTGGTTGAGCCGACAGGAAGTGATCCCTTCAGGTGGATCTTCCTGGTACAAATACTCCATGGACATAGCAGTCACTCATCTCCGAGGTCCATGAACCACATATAAAAAAGAAAAAGAAAAGCATTACACTTAAATTTTGTAATTTCATAATCCAAGGTTTAATTGTAATTAAATTTTCCATGTTTGATCTCCATTATGTTTGGAAATCCTTTGGTTAAATCCATCTCTACACATATTCGAGCATAACTGAAAAGGAACCATTGAATCCTCTCCATTTCATTCTTCCAAAAAGTACCCAAAGCATTCCCAATGTATCTAAATGCTTATAGTTGCAAAAATGGAGAGGCAAATTTGGTAATCTTGATACCAAACCAACATTTTTGATATAACTAGTGTAGAGGGATAAAAGTATGGAAATTAGGAGGTAACAAAGTTCACATCTCTTCCCCAAAACCAAGGTCCTTCCTCAAATATTTTCTAATAATTCGTTGAATTGTATAACTAAACTACAAAGAACCCTTTGAAATTGTTGGGTGTGTGTTATATTCTTTCCATGATTAGTCTTATGTGTTGTATGTTGTGTCAGTTGTAGTGAGGGGGTCACAGGGGGGTGGCAGTCCCCCCTGTTGGGGGGTCTGCAGGGGGGTAGTAGCCCCCCTGCACGGGGTCCGGGGGAGCGTCCAAGGAAAAAAAAATTATGTGGACCCAATAATATTTTAGCGGACCCAAGGATGGGGGGAGAACCCAAAGATGGTGGGCGGACCTGCCCATGGTTTTGTGCATGGATTTTGCACATGGTTTTGGGCATGATGGTTTTATGCCCATGGTATTTTGTAGGTCCAGTCAAGGGAACTACGGTTATGATCTAATCCAGGGTTAATGGATTGGGGTTTATGAATGGTTCGACATGTATATATATGTATTGTAACATTGAAATGAATATAATGAAAAATCAATATGGTAGTCCCTGTTTTGGGATCTAGGGGAAAATATTTGTTTTATGTTCTCACCATTGTATATTTTTATATTCTAAGAATTTGTTTCCAGGTAATTTTTGAACAAGGTTAAAGCCTACATTTGGTATCAAATTTGTTTCGACTTCAAGGGGACACATTTGTTGCTAAGGGGTTTTACTCGGGCCTGTGGTAGACCCTATTCAGTGGGAGATCTACGGGATCGATTCTTGCGGTGAAAGAAGATGGAGAAAAATGGAAAGATAGAGACTGAGAAATTTAATGGTTAGACCAAGATTAGTGGATTGTTGTAGTTCCAGGCACGACACCGAAGTTAGATCGGAAGGCGAGGAGCACAATATGATTGTGTCTCTCAGATCCAGTGTTGTTAAATGCATCAGGGGAAGCTATGACGAAGGATTTGTGGGACAAGTTAGGGACTTTATACCAATATAAGTATTTGGTGAACAAATTTTGCCTACGGAAAAAGATGTATAACCTGAGGATGAAGGATGGAGACTCGATGACAGAGCATTTGAACATCTTTAATATTGTGGTAATCCAATTGTTATTCGTTGATATAAAAATTCCAGACGAAGATAAGTGCACATTTTGCTATGTTATCTACCAGATTCGTGGGATAACTGGTTTTTATAATAGGTAGCAATACAACTACCTTAAATTTTGAAGAAATAGTCTCATCCTTGTTGTCGGAGGAGATGAGACGGAAAAATATGGAGAGCCAAAATGGAGATGCCTTGTCTATACGAGGACGATCTCAAAACATAAACAAAAATAAGCCCTCGAGTGGGAGATATAATCTAGAGGGAGATCTAAATCTCCCAGAAAACATGTAAAGGTGTCCTGAAAATGTGGAAAGGAGGGGCACCACAAAAAGGATTGTAGATCTAAAGATCATGAGAAAGGAAAGGGATCTGATGCTACTCCTTTTGCAGAGGTGAAAAGCACCTTAGATGAAGATGGGGATGTGTACTTCTCTTCTTATTCAAATACACATGTAGATCATGAGGCATCGTTGATTGAATCAGGTGCATCCTTTCACTTCACTCCCCATAGGGAGTGGTTCTACGAGTATGAGAAATATGATGGTGGTGATGTATTCTCAGGGGATTACAGGAATTCCTGAATCATCAGACGTGGAAAATTAAATATTAAACTACAAGGTGGAAGGATTAGAACACTTCCTAGTGTTCGGCATATTCCTACATTAGATAAAAATATTATTTTTGTAAGCAAGATGAATGATGTAGGTGTAAAAATAGTGTTCGAGAAAGATGCCTGCAAGATAGTTCGGGGAGAACTAGTATTGATGTTGTGATTTTAGATTGGAACTTTGTACAATCTTATAGGTAGCACTATTATTGATGAGTGAAACAGTTTTGTGGTTCCTGAAAATGGAGCAGAAAATCTAGTGGTATCTTGATAAAATACCATGCTATGGCATCAAAGGCTTGGACATATTGGGAGGAGGGATTTTGAATACTGCATGGTAATGTTATGGTAGAAGGTATGTCTAATTTCTCTTTGGATTTTGATTTCTCTGAACATTGTGTATATGGGAAGTAGAATCAGGTCAGTTTTCCCTCGGGTGCTAAGAGGGTGAAAAGGATATTAGAGCTTATGCACAGTGATGTGTTTGTACCTGTGTCGATCCCATAACTGAGTAAGTTTGTGTATTATGTATCATTTATAGAGGAATTCTCAAGGAATACATGGATATATTTCCTCAAGAAGAAATCTGAGGTATTTGACAGGTTTAAAGAATTTAAGGTTTTGGTGGAAAATCAAACAGAGAAGAAGATTAAGGTGTTGAGGACAGATAATGGTGGAGAGTTTTGCAAGAAGGAATTTGAAGAGTTATGTAAGAAGCACGGTATAACAAAACAGAAGTCTACTCCATACACACCTCAGCAAAATGGATTTCCTAAAGAATGAACAAGACGTTGATGGAAAAGGAAAGAAGCATGCTCAGTAGCACTGGATTAGCGTAGTAATTTTGGGCAGAGGCAGTAGATATTGCATGTTACTTGGTTAACAAATTGCCTTCATCATCATTGGAGGATAATACCATCATTGGAGGATAATACTCCACATGAGGTATGGACTCATAAGAAACCATCTCTTTCACATGTGAGGGTATTTGGTTGTGATGCATATGTACACATTCCAAAGGAGAAAGGAACCAAGTTAGATAGTAAATCTGAAAGGTGCATATTTATTGGCTATAAGGATGGTTTAAAATTTTATAAGATTTGGAACCTAGGAACAAGGAAGGTTGTGTAAAATTGAGATGTGGTGTTTAGAGAGGTGAAAGATGTTATTAAACATGAAGTCCTACCAAAGGAACCTGAGAAGATAGAGTTTAAACTAAAGGAGGAAGAATCAGACTCTACAACAGAACAAGAATCAAAAGAAGAAGAATCACAGACTCCAATTTTGAGAAGATGATTTCGAGAGAGAAGGAAACCAAAAAGGTATATTCCATTTGATTTCTGTTCAAAATTTTCTTTATGTATTAATGATGATGATCCCAGAACTGTCAGGGAGGAATTGGAGTCATAGGATGGAAAACCCTGGAAAGAGTCCATGGTTGATGAAATTGAAGCTTTAGTAAAAAATGAGGCTTAGGATCTGGTGCAGTTGTCGGCTGGAAGGAAACCCATTGGCAGGGAATGGTTGTTTAAGAAGAAGGTGAATGCAGAAGGCAGGGTGGAGAAATACAAAGCTCGGTTGGTAGCATAAAGTTATTCCTAGGTGTCAGGAATTGATTTTGGTGATATTTTTTCTCCTCTTGCCAAGTTAGCTTCTATTAGATTACTTTTATTTGTTTTTGCTGCTTTTGATTTTGAGGTAGAAGATGGATGTGAAGACAACATTTATTCACGAGGATCTGGAAGAAGAGATATACATGAAGCAACCTAAAGGTTTTGTGGTGAAGTGTAAGAAAGAATTGGTATGCAAGTTAAAACAATATTTGTATGGGTTAAACGGTCACCAAAGATGTGGTATCAAAAATTTGATACACATATATAGGGACTCAGCTTCACCAGAAGCAAAGCATATCATTGTGTGTATTTTAAATTAATTGGTGACCATGTTATTTATTTGGTCTTGTATGTGGATGATGTATTGTTGATAGGAAATGAGAAATAAATTATCTAGGATTTGAAGACCCAATTGTCCTCCAAATTCGACATGAAGTATATTGGTGTTGCAAACTATATTTTGGGCATGGAATTTAAAAGAGATCAGGCAAAGAGGAAGCTTTGGTTAAACCAGAGTAAGTATGTTAAGACAATATTGCAGAGGATTAATATGCATCATAGTAAACCGATGAAGGTTCATATTCCTATAGGTGTAAATTTATCTGCTAAACAATGTTCTAGGACACAATAAGTGGAAGAGGAGATGTCACGTGTTCCATATGCGAGTGCAGTTGGTAGCCTAATGTATGCAATGGTTTGCACTAGACCATATATTGCACATGCAGTGGGAGTATTGAGAAGGTTTATGTAAAAACTAGGGAAGAAGCATAAAATAGTAGTGAAGCGAGTTTTTAGGTATTTGCATGGCACTAGTGATTATGGCTTGTGCTACCAAGGAAGACCAGGATTTGACAGAGTTTTGGACATTCGTGGCTTTGTTGATGCAGACTGGGCTAGAGATCTGGATCAAAGAAGATCTACATGTTGGTATGTGTTTAACCTATTTGGAGGAGCAGTTAGTTGGATAAGAAAAATACAGTTTGTAGTGGCACTTTCAACTACGGAGGCTGAATACATGGCAGCCACTCCTGCAATTAAGGAAGTAGTTTGGTTGCAAAGATTGTGTTCAAGTATGGGGTTGGTGCAGTGAGCTATAAGGATAGACTGTGACAATCAAAGTGTTATTTTCTTGGCTGCTAAGAACCATGCTTATCATTCGAAGACAAATCACATTGATGTTCGGTATCACTTTTTGATCCGGTGGATCAGTAAAATTCTCAAATTCAAAGTGCTCGAAACAGCTCAAAACCTACGCCAAAGCGAATATATTGTCGCTATGAATCCAACGCAACTCATTTCACTCAAAACCAACATCGTATGCTTCCGATATCGCGTTCTGACCGAATTTCCAAACAGCTAAAATTTTAAAAGCTTGGGTTGCAGGTACACCCAGTCAAAATTCCATACACTAACTGGTCATTTAACTGGGCAGGTGACTATACTTTTATGGGCTAGTCATTATATGACAAGTGTCATATTTTGATTAGTTATGAATACTGCATTTTTTATTGGTTTATGGGTTTGTGTGTTGGACCAATTAGGGAGAGCCACATGGGCTAATCGGTGGCAGCCACGTGGCCTCCTCTTACTTGTGTGAAATTTTTGTATGGATGGGCAGGACCTCCACAGGGTTCGAATAGCAGACCTTCGAGGTATCAGCGTAGTGCTCCACCATTGTGCCAACGGTAGTTCTTATAAAGCATGGTCACCAGCGCATATTTAAATTTTATGGGTTATTGCATTGGGGGTCAGGGTCGGGGTTAACCCCTGGCCCCTGGTCCACCCAACCACGAGACGTGGCAAGCAGCCAGGGGGGCGGGTTAAACCTCGGCCCCAAAACCACATGGTACAGTTCAACTTTCAATTAAAAACTATGGCGATAAACACCAACAATTATCAAACCATATGTTATGTTTCATATACACCAACCATATATTAAATCACAAACCATATGATATTTCCCATAACCAAAGTTCGTGGTGATTAATACATTTGGGGGGTCGCAGTACAAAGTTTTGGCGAAGAATTATGGCGGTCCCAAACTATGGGTTTTAAACCATATCATAGCTGATATATGGTTCAACCTCGGCATAAACCACAATTCAACGCAACCACAAGTTAAAACATGAGTATGGTTTAAGTTATGTGTTAGCGCGAAGTTTCAGATGTAACCACTAGCGGAACTCATGCAATAACCATGGTATGAGAGGATTCATGGCTGGGTTTATGAAATGGGCATGAGTTCTAAATATAACCCCGATTCCACCACACATAACTCCAGTTTCGAGCGGAGGTTAAATTTTGGTGGGGTCGCTTGGATCACTCAAATCCAACATCCCGAAATGCGCCAAGTGGCATTATTTTATCGATACATGGGGGGTTCTAGGAAAATTAATGATTTGACAATTTTCACCCAATTTTCACCCAAGTTGGCGCGAGTATCGCTGGCACGGGGAAAATTTTTCACTCCACGTGGCCACAAAAGGAGGAATTTGTAGGATGGATAGCAAGTGGGTGCGATTTGGAGGATAGTTAGCTGGAAAACTTCTCTAGAGCATAACCCAGAAATTTTTTAACCTTTTTGAGTGCAAAAAGAACCCAGCTAGGGGTTTTTGATTGTTTTGGAGTCATTGGATACATTAGTTTTGCATTTTGAGCACTGCAAATTGATGTAAACACATATTTTTCAGCATAATGAAAGAGGCCCAACATTGGAAGTTGGGCAAGGAGATGTAGCTCAAGAGGGGTGAACTCCATCATTTGTTGTCTTGTGTTTGCTGTTACGGTACTTTTTTCTCTTTTATTTCTACGAAACTGAGATAAAAATCATCTTTTATGTGTTAATGTAATTGACATAATTGCATAAAAAAACCTAAACATTCCACTTGCAATTTTAATCATAAACCTTCAAGTTCACATATACAGATAAGTTTGGTATTAGAGCTTAGGTTCTTTGGTTATTTGGTTGTTTTGAGGGTTTAATTTTGCTGCAAGTGTTTCTGATGCTTACAAGGTTGAAGCTCAAAATATGATAAGGAAATATTGTGGTAGCAAGTCCTCAAGCTAGTTCAAAGAGAGAACATTTGCCACAATCTCCACAACTAGTTTCACCTCAAGTTTCACCAAAGGCCTCGCCAATCATGGCACATCAAGGAGAGCCTGACAATATGACTAACAATGAGAAGGATTTTAGGAAATCATTCTTCGACATGAGTGATATGGTGAAAGTTCTCTATGAGGAGAGGTATTCAAGGTTGCAAGGTGAGAGATCTAATCCTCCAAAATGAAATGAAGGATATGGGGACAAGCCTCCAAAAGGGAATGGAGGTAATGGTGATAAACCACCTCTTACTCCACCTTTCTCTTCGCCTCCATCTTCACCTCCACCTTCACCATCATCATCTTCTACATCA